>JBAKBP010006901.1:0-105439 GCA_037953745.1 Lithodes maja
GTACAAGGAGAAAAGGAGAGAGGCAAAACGGAAAATTAGAGAAGCGAAAAAAGATGCAAACGAAAGGTGGGGCCAAAGGCTGAGTGAGAATTTTGAAGAACGAAAGAAGATGTTCTGGAAGGAGGTAAATAAAGTAAGGAAAGGAGGACAAAAGAGGGAAGAGTCAGTGAAAGATGAAAATGGAGAATTACTAGTGGAACCAGTTGAAGTGAGGAAAAGATATGCCGAGTATTTTGAATCTTTGTTAAATACAAGAGATGGAAGAGAAGCAGTGATTGAAGCAGAGGTGGATGGAGATAGGATTACCCAGGCCACCCAGGTGGCAGGGAATGAATGAAAGGATTGAGGAAAATGAGGTGAAAGAAGCAGTGAAACAAATGAGAGCGGGAAAAGCAGAAGGTTTGGATGGTATTGCTGTGGAGTGTATAAAGAAGGGTGGAGATGTGATAATAGATTGGTTGGTGAGACTTTTCAACGTGTGCTTTGTTGTGTCAAGGGTACCAATAGACTGGAAGAGTGCATGTATTGTGCCGTTGTACAAGGGGAAGGGAGATCGGCAGGAGTGTTCAAGTTATAGAGGTATTAGTTTATTGTCAGTGGTTGGAAAGCTGTATGGCAGGGTGTTGATAGAGAGGATAATAAAGTGTACAGAAGTTGCAATAGGAGAAGAACAGTGCGGTTTTAGGAGGGGAAGAGGGTGCGTGGATCAGATGTTTGCAGTAAGACAGTTATGCAAGAAGTATTTAGAGAAGCATAAGGAGATATTTTGGGCTTTTATGGACTTGGAAAAAGCGTATGATCGTGTGGACCGTGAAGCAATGTGGAAGGTGTTAAGGATTTATGAAATAGGAGGAAATTTGTTAGAAGCAGTTAAGAGTTTTTATGAAGGGAGCAGAGCATGTGTGAGAGTAGGAAATGGTGAGTTGAGTGAATGGTTTGAGGTAAAGGTAGGTTTGCGACAGGGTTGTGTAATGTCACCATGGCTGTTTAATATGTTTATGGATGGTGTGGTGAGGGAGGTGAAAAGGAGAACTATGGGAAGAGGATTGGGTTTAGTAGGAAAGAATGGTAGAGATTGGGAGTTGAATCAGTTGCTGTTCGCTGATGACACAGCATTGGTGGCGGATTCTGATGAGAAACTGCAGCGGGTAGTCAAAGAGTTTGGTGTGGTTTGTGGAAGGAGGAAACTGAAGGTGAACGTCAATAAAAGTAAAGTAATGGTGTGTAATAGGGGAGAGCATAGGGTGAATCTAGATGTGAGGCTGGATGGGGAAATATTGGAACAAGTAGAGTGTTTTAAATATCTAGGAGGAACGATAAGCAGGAGTGGAGGTATGGAAGTGGAGGTAAAACAGAGAGTGTGTGAAGGAAGGAAGGTTTTCGGAGCAATGGGAAGTATGTGGAAGACGAGAAATCTCGGAGTGAAAGTAAAAAGTGCACTGTATCAAGTAATTGTTGTGCCAACAGTGATGTATGGGGCTGAGACATGGGCTCTGAAGAAAAAGGAGAAAAGAGGGCTGGATGTGATGGAGATGAGCTGCTTGAGGAGTATGTGTGGAGTTACTCGTAGAGACAGATTGAGGAATGAAGAGATACGTAGGAGAGTGGGGCAGCAGGAACATTTGTCAGCCAGAGTGGACAGAAGGGTGCTGAGCTGGTATGGTCATGTTGAACGAATGGGAGATGAAAGGCTTACAAAGAGAATATGTGAGTCAGGTACAAGGGGAGATAGAAGGGCAGGAAGACCCCCATTGAGATGGAGAGACTGTGTAAGAAAGGCTTTGGATGATAGAGGAATGACTATAGATCAGGCAGGGGAAGTGGTGGTGGACAGGAGTGAATGGAGAATGCTTGTGAATAGTTGAGTGAACACGTGGTCATTTGGAGTAAGGGGTCGGGCGCAAGTTCGACTAGATAATAGTCCATCAGGCGCCTGGCCCGGGGGGACGATTAATATGAAGGGTGTGCCTGGAAGTGTGGTGGGAGGGCTTGTGGCTTTGGCTCCGCTGCATGTCTGCCTGCCGAGATCGGAACCTCTCCGGGTGGTCAGGGGCCGGGGGAGTGCTGGAGCGACCTTGGTAACCCTGGTCTCTGGGTCTTCTCCTGGGTGACCTGGATGTGTGTGAGTTTGTGTTTTTTATCTGTGTTTATTTTTTGTTTTATGTTGTTTTTGTGTTTTCCCTGTTCTTGCTCTGTCTTGAGTCGGCTACCCCCAAAATGGGGATTGGGCCTGAGCATATAGATAGATAGATAGATTATTATTATTATTAGGTCAAGTTATGTCATTAGCATGTTATCATTAATTATTTATACAGTATTGTGAAATGTATTGTTATTATTATTGATTGGTGCTGTTGATGGTTTATACAGTAATTTTTTCATGTGGTGCTTTAAAGCTTCTCATTATGTTGGTTTTTGTTATTATTTTATCATAAATAAATATATGGTTAATGAAAATCTCATGTTTGTACATACTTTATTTACAAATACTTTACAATACAGTATTACAGTATACATTTTGATACCAAGTCTTGGTTACGCTACCCTGCCAGTCAGCAACAACATTTTCATTCTCACTCCTTAGATTTGTTTTCTTTTCTATCTATCGATAACTTTAAAGGTGTAATATCTCCATCATATCAAAGACTCACCCTAAGGGTCATAGAGTAAATTAGTCTTATTTTTGTCTCCCGAATTTGCCATTAAATTTATGAAAAGGGTTACTGAATCACCCTGTATATATATATATATATATATATTGGGAGGTTTGACGTACCTCCCAACCTACCAAATAGGAAAACCTACTATTTGGTAGTAGTCTTGGAAAATCCAACGTCAAGGCTATTAACCTAATTGCAATGACGACTTGTCTATTTTGACTGCTATGTCGTCATTCCAACCGCGGTTAAAAAGAAAACGTCTAGAGTCTACTCCTTATCTTGCTCTAGGAGACGTTGTACATTAACCAAAACTACCACCGAAGGTGAAAAAAGCATAGAAGAGAAGAAAAAGGGGTTTACCTTAGTTACCGCTTAAGGCCCATCCCGTGTTCCGTCATGTGCAGATCACTGTCGAATGTGCGCATGAGCGACCCTCTCTTGTTATCACATCTCACGTCAGCAGAAGAACGCGGATGGGCAGGGGTCCGGCGTGAGGGAGGGTATTATGTACGTTGGATTTTCCAAGACTACTACCAAATAGTAGGTTTTCCTATTTGGTAGGTTGGGAGGTACGTCAAACCTCCCAATTTGTTAGTAGTCTTGGCAAATCCAACGTCAAGGCTGCATAACAAATAGGAGGAGGACATCCAAGCCCAACCTACCAAAAAAACCAATGCATAAAACAAAAGTATGAATGACAAAGACACAATTTAAACAAGAGAGTCTAATAAAAGAGTGAAAAACTGAGGAGTAGCTAAAAAGAACAGTTTTAACACATGCCCGTCATTCATAGTAATGCAAAAACATAGACTTGTCTGAAACCAAAAAAGGTACTGTACCCAAAATCCCTTTTCTTCAAAAACCAACAAAAACACTGAACACAAGAACAAAACACAATTTTCAATGTGGCAAAAACACTTATGTACTGGAACAATATACAATCCCAAACTTGCAATTCAGTGTTGCAAACCCGTACACCCCCCCCCCCCTTTGTCACATAAAACAAAGGAAAAGAACGAGGGACAAGGGGGGGAAGACCAGGGATCTTCGCCAGAGCCCAGGAAACACGACCCCCGAGAGCAATCACCAGCCGAGGGGGTCGAACACTGGACACGGAGAGGTAGGAGGAGATGAAGGAATTAAAAGAAGACCCACAAAACCGCTGAGGCGAAGGTAGGTAAGGATCGACGCGGCAGGAACCGGAAGGAGGCAGCAAAGGATCTGACATCGTGCGCAGAAACCCTACAAACAGGGCGACGGGCACGAACGGTCCGACTAACGCGGCGCCCCAACTGCACCTGCGAGAGCCACCCACCCGTCCGAGGAGACACCCACACAGCAGGACCCGAAGGCGGCGCCACAGACGCAACAGAGGAGCGCAAGGCCGACACCGGGCACCACACATGGCGAGGATGCCCAAGCCGGAAAGCCTGGACGGCGAAAGGCCGGAAAGACGGGGGCCGCCCTCCCAAGCGTGGCAACAAAAGGAGGGGAGGAGGCGAACGAGACGCCATGCAGGGACGGGGAGAATCGCACGCAGTCCCGGGGCCACGACAATACCGCTAGGGCAGACACCCGAACCCCAGCGGCCAGAGCGACAAGGAAGAGCGGACGCCCGAGCAACAGAACCGGCGTAGCGGCCCTCGTAGACGAGGGCGAAGCCAGAAGGACCAGAGCCCGCCCCAGAACCCACTGCGGAGGGACTAGGCGCGGAGGAGGTCGATCCCTGAAGGCAGCCGTCAGGAAGGAATCCAGCACCTGTGTCAGAACGACCAGCCGAGCGACGGACCCAAAGAGCCCCCCGGACGGCAGACAAGCGGGGACGTATAGCGACAACTCGAAAGTGACGCGTACGGAAGAGGTGAAACAAGGAGCGGAGGACGAGGGAAGGAGAGCCAACAGGCAGGCGAGTGGCCCGTAGCCACCTAGGAAAAGACCTCCAGCGGGACCCGGAAGGCCCCCAAGGAGAAGACGGCCAGGAATGCAGCAGGAGGTCAGTCAGGGCCCGGCCCGGGACCGGGAGCCACCGTGCCACATGAACAAGCACGATGCGAAGGCCAACGAGGGCCGCAGGGCCCCAACCGAGCCCAAGCGGAAGCCGGAGACAGGGAGAGGGACCGGACCCGGGCACCACCGCGGCAACCGGGCGGACCAAGCCCGTGCCGGCCACAGAGGCGCGAGGAGCCCGACGCAGCCGTGGCACAGCCGCAGCCTGGCGAGGACTGGGCACAGCAACAGCGCGTCTGGGGGCGGAAAGATGGATATCGACCGCCACCCGTACCAGGCCACCATGAAAGCGGCCGGACCCTCCCCGGAGCGCGAGGCCGGAGGGAGAGGTCCAAAGGCAACTGGCGCGGCACCCCCGATGCGAACAAGGCGACCTCCGGAACACCTCAGGAAGCCGCGAGGTCGGTGAACACAGTCCGTTGCAACGCCCAGTCAACAAGAACGCCCTGCCCTCACGACAGGGCGGCCGCCCACAGGGTGGCCGGCCCGGGCAGGGAGGAGGCATGCAAGGAGAAGGGTGTCGGGCCGCGAGGAAGAACAACTCCACCGAGACCCCCAATAGAGTCAACGACCTGGAGGAACCCCCGCAGAAGGAAAACAGGGGACAGCCTGTCTGAGTGTCTAACCCGAAGGCCACCGACTGACCCCGAAGGGCCAGCGCGGGGACCCGCAGGAAGAACTGAGGAACCAACAGTCCGAGGGCATAGATGGGTAAGGGGAGGGAGACCCACCCATCAGCCAGGAAGTGGACGGCCCAGGTTCGATCGGGAACCCCACCCAACCTCGCTCGACGGATCTGTGGCTACCCAGACCGTTGGCGAGGGGGGCGGACCAGGGCACAGCCGCAGAGAGCGAGCCCGGAGCAACCCAGAGACCGAAGCGGCAGCGAACGGGACGCAGGAGCGGCAGGAGCCGAACCAGAGGGGCAACGGAAACATCACGGGGCCCATGAGGAGGAGGCGGAGGAGCCAGAGGCACCCTAAGGAAAGGGGCAGAGCGGCCCAAAGCAGCGAACCCACGAACGAGTCCCAGAGCCACCCCAGGAGGGAGACCGAGTGCAACACGGCGAAGACCGTCCACCGAAGGAGCACCGCGGTCGGCAGACCCCGGGTCACCGTAGCGCCGGAGAAAACCCATGCGAGATCGACCCATGGCACGACACGCGACGGGGTCAAGCGTGAAACGGGAACACCAAAAGGGGAACCCTAACCGTGCGACGGTGCGAACGACTGTGAGGGCGGCGCCAACGCACAGGCCGAGGGCTTCGGAAACAACCAACCAGTCGGCCAAGGAAAACAGGAGCTGGAGCCCGCTCCCGAGGAGAGGACCCAGAGCCTGCCCCACATGTGCGGAGAAGAGCCGCGGCGCGATGTGGAGACCGAAGGGAAGGCCGGCGAACAGGAACACACGATCGGAAGTCCGAACGGCCAAGAATCGCTGGAAGAGAGGATGGAGAGGAACGAGCCAAGACGCATCCTGGAGGGCCAGCGACACAACCCACGACAGAGGGCACAGGCCCAGGCGGACCAGGGGTACCGGCAGCATCCGAAACCGAGTGAGCAGGACGCGCCCGTTGAGGGCCGACAGAACCACCAACGGTCGCATCGCGTCGCAGTTCGACGGGACCAGAAAGACACGGGAGAGGAAAACCAGGCGACCGGCGATCAACCCCCTCGACGCTACCCAGCTCGGGCATGGAAGGGAGCACGTGGGCCACGTCCGAAGAGAAGGGCCGGCGGCGGTGACAAGAGCGGAAAGGGGGTCGAGACGCCCACCACCAGGGGAGACCCCACCGCGCAACCCGCCGCCCCCAATGTCCCTCGCGGCAACCGAGGGGTGCAAGGGCAAAAACAACCCGAGGGAGCACCCGAGAGGAGGGGAGCGACCCGGTCGGCCAGGCGAGAAGGAGAACAAGGAGGCCGACCCAGAGAACTACACATTGTGTTGACGCGGAGGTACCCTCGGTACGGGCCGTGCGGGCACGAGCGCCACGTCGACCTCTACCCCCCCCCCCCCCCCCAACCCCAGGCCGGCGCGGAGCAGACCACGTCGAAGGGCGGCCGGAAGTGGAAGGACGGCCAGCCCCGACACAGCGGGGATGAAAAGGGGCAAGAACAGAAGGGCGAGGCGGAATCGACGCACTGGCCTGCAACGTCCCAGTCCTGCGGCCGCGCAAGGCGGCAGCACGTGTAGCAGCACCCCGAAGAGGACCGGCAGAAGGAAGGGACTGAGAAGATCCCGCGTGCGACACAGCACGACGGGGCGTGACGGAAGCAGGGAACGCAATGACACAGCGCGTCGTCGCGTGTCGGAAGCAGGGGCCGCCGCCAGAGAAGCGAGCATACCCAAGCAACCAGCTGAAACAACCCCGACGTATGTAGCGCAGAGTACAACAAACCCTGACGAATATCCAAGGGGGCCGGCCGGCAGAACGAGGACCGCACTGTCGGGCGGCGCCGAGTTGCCGCGCACAAAACCGCCTGCAGCTCGGGAACCAAAGACACCGCGAGCCGAAGGCGGACCCGCAGAACGCGGTCCAAACCCTCGCGAAGAGCGCCTGGCGCAGACGCCCCGAAAAGCCGCAGGCGGGAACAGACGGCTGGAGGGAACCGAAAGACAAGACAAGAAGTCCGTCACCCTCCGTCGCAAGGGAAAAACCGTGGCGACAGAGGCCTGATCCGGGGGAGAGAAGAACGGGGTAGCAATAGAACAAAGTTCAAGAATGGGCGCGCCCATCCAGGACCAGAACGCGCCGGCCAACCTGCCGACAGACACAAGAGGAGGCAAAAGCAGGGACGACCCCAGTCCAACGTCAAGGCGAGTAACCTAAGGGAGGGACCGAAGGAGAGCCGTCGACGGAACGGTGTGAAGGCGAAGGCCACAGCAAACCAGGCCTCCAAGGGGAGAGGGCGACCGAGCATGACGGCGAAGCCAGGCGTACCGGCGCCGCACAAACCCGTCCCATAGGAGGACAGACCCGTCAACACAGCCAGGGACTGAACAGCCGGAAGGAGGTCAGTGGCTGAAGTCTGACCAGAGCGGAGGCCTGCAGAAGGGAGCGGGACCGTAGCAGGGGTAGGAAAGGCGAGGCGCTGAGGATGAGGCACCGCCAAGAAGTGCGAGAAGAGGGAGGCGGCCAACGACGCCAAGCACCCGTCGAAGCGTGACACAACCCAGTCCCGCAAAGCCAACAATCGAACCGAGAGAGGCGACCCCCCCCACCCCCCCCCCCACCCAGAAGGGTCGGTCCGCAGGGACAAGCGTGAGCGGGAGCGAGACCCACGACACGAACCAGCAGCGTCGCAGCCCAAGGAAGGCGAGCGACGACGGCCGCGTCGCCGTAGAGGGACCCGTCCCCGAACACGAACGGCCGAGGGGGAAACAGCACCAGCCCCCTCTTCCAGCGACACGACAGCACCCGAGAAAAAGGGGGACCCCGAAGCCTCACCGAGGCAAGAGGAGGGGTACCCCCCCAGGCGAGACGGGAAGTGAAGGGCAGGAAGAGAAGAAGGAGGAGGAGCAGGACGACGGGAGGGGGAAGGCTGGCCGGGTGAAAGGAGGCCAGAAGGAGCCGCAGGGGGAAACAGAGCAAGGACCCCCGGGGCTGAGAGAACAGGGCGGCCCGACACCGAGGCGGAGGAGGGAGGGACCCCCACCGCGGGACGAGACCGTGAAGGAAGAAGAGGCACTGAAGCAGGTGAAGGAGGAGAAGCAACGACACCCAGGCGGACCCTCCTGGACAGTGTAGGAGGGAGCAGAGGGCCAGCGACAGCACGAACAACCGCGTGCGGAGAGGACAACGGAAGAGGAAGTCGTCTGGGCTAGGAAAGCGGGCGGAAGGGAGGAGAGCCCCTATCCGTAGAGGCCAGGGGAGGGCGCATAGGAGCAGAGCCGCTAACCCCGGCCTCAGGGCGAGAACCAAGACGAGGGCGACGGGCGACGTCAAGGAGAACAGGAGGACGACGAGGGGCAGGAGCGAGGCGAGCGAGAGCGTGGAGGCTTAGGTTGACCAGTAGCGTAGGGGAACCATATGATACCCAGCCCGCCTTGAACCATGTGTGCCAACCCCAGATGGGACGGCACAACGTCGTCCACGAATTCCAGGTACCTATTTACAGCTAGGTGAACTGAGGCTAACACATGAAAGGAGACAAGCCCAATTCGGCACCGCCCGGTCTGGGAGGGAAAACCCCCGACCCCTCGCGTGTGAGACGAGAGCGCCACCTACGAGGCTACGGGCTGGGGTGAACGGCCGGCAGTCGGGTCAGGGATACCCAGGGTGACGCGGAACTGGGCGGCAACAAAAGCCGGGGAACGGAGGCCCAATGTGGCGGGAGACCATCGGCCACACCGACGGAAGGGAAGCAGAGGCCACAGCCACCGCCGAGGAACCAGGGCCATGGAGCAGCACAACCACCAGGGCCAGACACGGGCCACACAGAGCAGGGAGGGAGGCCGTAGAGGACACAAAGAGCGAGTGGCGCAAGCAGGACATGTGGCTCACCAAGCACGGGGAGCGACAACCAAGGCGAAAGCAAAGCAGCCGACCAGCACGAGAAGAACACACACCAGAAGCAGCACGTCGAAGGTGTAAGTGTAGAGAATGTCCAAGAAGAACCAGGGAAGGAGCATGGGGAAACAGGAACACACATGCAAACAGGCATCTGTACTCACCCTAAACCGGGAGCACAGAGGTAGGTGAGGAGGGCGGCCGAGGCGGAAGAGCACCAGCAGAACCTGCAAAGATGGAGAAAGTGTTAACCACCACTCAACATCTTATATGCAGGGCCTATAACACCAGGAAAGTGTATACACCAATATAGTATCAGGCAACAATATGACACAAAAAAGGGTCAACAGTGAAAGCCAACTATAACCGCAAATTTGCGGGCCAAAGGAGGTAGATCCGTACCGACACAAACCCCCCACATCGGCACGCGACCCCCCAGCGATCTCCGCAAATTTGCGGGGAGCCGAAACGACCCAGAGGGCCGAATCGAGCACACCGCAAATTTGCGGGACCTGCCAAGAGGGCCCGGTGCCGAACAAGCGAGAGGGGCGTCTAGGAAAACCAAAAAAGGCCGGCAAACAAGCGTCAACTCCTTATGAACTCCAAGCGAAGATGACCGTGACCATCTAGCTGAGCAGTGTCTTTCTTGATAATATCCTGACTCGACCGGTCAAGGGAGAGGCAAGGAAGGCACACCAGGGGAGAGGAGGCACATCCCCTGGGAACCACCCAACCCACAGAGATAGAGCAAAGCCCATGAGGAGAAGTGGCAGGTTGGGTGGTTTGGCACAACAGGGGCCCCCGTGGGGTACCCCAGGATTGGGCAAAAGTTATGAAAGGATGGAGGTGAAAACAGGAAGGGAAACACAAAAAACCAGTAATGAAACTGGTGAGAAAAAGGGTGGCCTAGCCGCGAGTAGAGAATGTGTCAGGGGCGAAAAAACCCTGTGGAGTGAGGGAGAGGCCCCCGTGGGGTACCTCTGGGTATCACGAACCACTAAGCGCCCAGGCCCTTGAGACACAGTGAAGGCTCGAAAGGGGGGACTCGGGAATAACGCTAGTTATGCGGCTGACACAAACCTACAAACAGCACCGCCACCACGAAATCTCAGATTGTGAACCAACTGTACACCTAGGCTATGAAAAAAAATGAGAACTCATAAGGGCATAGCAATTCCTGAATGATAAACAAGCTAGGCTAATCGAAGCTAAAAGCTAAACTATGCCCAGACTAACAGGAAAAAAGAATATGAAAAGAGAAAGAATGAAAACATATAGACGGGGAACGCCAAGCGCCCCCGTACCTTCGGTAGCTATTTCCACACGCGTCTCCATTAAACACACTAAGGAGCCCATTTAGGTGTGTCCTAGATCACGTAACATCTGTCTAGCAAAAAGAAGGCCAGAAAAGCCGAAACGAACCTAAAACAGGGTGAATTGAAGGAGCACAACAAAAGCGGACTCAATCAATGGAGGCGCGTGAAAAAATGATAACAAGAGAGGGTCGCTCATGCGCACGTTCGACAGTGATCTGCACATGACGGAACACGGGATGGGCCTTAAGCGGTAACTAAGGTAAACCCCTTTTTCTTCTCTTCTATGCTTTTTTCACCTTCGGTGGTAGTTTTGGTTAATGTACAACGTCTCCTAGAGCAAGATAAGGAGTAGACTCTAGACGTTTTCTTTTTAACCGCGGTTGGAATGACGACATAGCAGTCAAAATAGACAAGTCGTCATTGCAATTAGGTTAATAGCCTTGACGTTGGATTTGCCAAGACTACTAACAAATATATATATATATATATATATATATATATCAATAGTAGGTTGGCCGCTAGGGTACCGGATCATGAGAATAAATAAGATGACGAGAGCAAACATCAACTCCATTTTAATTGTTTATTGATTAATCTTTTGACAATATTTCGAACAACTTCTCTGTTCATCATCAGGTGAAACACTAACGATCCTAGAAAACAAACATGATATCTGTTAAAACTTTGTATTTAATACATGGATCTATTTAAACAAATTTAATGTGACAATTCTATATAATACTTTACTTAAAACTGCTAGAAATATAAGTTAATAATTGAAAACAATAACAAGATTTACAAGAATATTACATAATCTTAACTTCATAAACCTGAACATGTATTATAAAATAACATGCAACAAACCATTTCGACCTGCACCTTACGACTATTCCGGGAGAACTAACTAGATTAACTGACTATAGTACATTATATATAGCAAGGGATCCTATTAGCCCCAAGCTATCAACTACCTGAGCACTGAGTTTGGGTTCGGTTTGAGTTTTGCTATGAAATATTTCTCCCCAATGAAAGTATCGTTCTTGTTTCTGAATTTAGCCAATATCTTAAAAAAAAAAAAAATTAAATCTATGGTCCAATTCTAAAGAGTGATTCCTTACTGTTGAAAAGTGTCCGAACAGGTCAATATTTAACGAAAATGCCTTTTTCAGCAGTAAGGAATCACTCGAGGGCATTACAATATATATATATATATTGTAATGCCCTCGAAAACTCCGCAGGTTTTGAGATGCCTGGCACGGGGCTCGAACCCTGGAGGGATTTTGACCCTCCTAACAACTCTGCAGGTTTTGAGATGCCTGGCGTGGGGTCCGAACCCGGGTTAGTGACCTCAGTAGGTCAACCAGACCCGCGTGCTAACCCACTGTACTACCACGGACGTACAATAGGATAGTAACCTTAGTTCTCCTTGAAAGAACCAGGTGATAGCCTCGTGGTGATTCACGTGGTGGGTTTATTAGACTTTGCCATCAACGACTATTTTACACTATCCCAGACGTCAACTCGGGTAGTACAGTATTGGGGTTGCGGAATTTTTCCGAGGGCATTACATGTAATGCCCTCGCATAAGTGACAAAGTCTTTCAACATGTTTATTTAATTGATCACATTATTTGGCAAACATAGGGGATCTGTCGTATGACATTCTTAACATTACAATGATACATATTCGTTAATATTAAACATAAGTTGTTTTATTAGGAGTGGTTTATAGTCTTATAATACATGGTACATGAATATATATACAAGTTGAATTATGTTCTTTATTTAGAATTTCTGACAGAAGACGATTTTCCTTCTGGATGTGGAAGTGGTCACCCTGGGCCAAATCGTCTTCCATGGGGTTACCAGACATCCTGTTGTCACCGTGGAGACTCGGACGTCCCTGGGGGTCGCTACAGGTGCGGGCAATTCGGGCGTCGTTCCTCTAGGTGGAGTAGTGCGTTTCTCTCTCGTCCTCCTTTGTCTTTGTTTCATTATTTCTCTTTCTCCTTCCTTCTCTGTGTTTCTCTCTTCTATTGTTCGGGTGTTTTTGCGTTTTCTCGGTATTTCACTTCCCTCCCCTTCGTAATAGGCAAGTCCCTGTGCCTCAAGGGTGAAGGTCAGAAAATGTCCGTGGTGGCTAGTGAGAGGCAGAGAGTGTAGATAACTCCACCAGTCTATAGACCGTTGATCTCGAAAAAATCCTGCAACCCCAATACTGTAGGCCTACTACCCGAGTTGACGTCTGGGATAGTGTAAAATAGTCGTTGATGGCGAAGTCTAATAAACCCATCACGTGAATCACCACGAGACTATCACCTGGTTCTTTCAAGGAGAACTAAGGTTACTATCCTATTGTACGTCCGTGGTAGTACAGTGGGTTAGCACGCGGGTCTGGTTGATCTACTGAGGTCACTAACCCGGGTTCGAACCCCACACCAGGCAGTAGGGGTAGGCAGCCCCGCCCAGGGAAGTACTACCGCCAAGGTTTCGGGAGACTCAGGGAATAGCCTGAATTCCATTTTCTCTCCCAGGCCTTGGTAGCTGGATACATATCTTTCTGCCTCACACATCAGGGGTATCAGGAAAACCCTCTTTATATAACATACACATCCAACTTCACGACATTGCCCTACATTGCTATCCTCTATCCATAAAACACTACTCTTCCCACTACATATCATACATGTAACACCATACACCTTACCCAATAAATATGGCAGTACAATTGTTAAGAGCAAACCTGGTGGTCCCTCGGATATCCACCCCCGGCAGGGTTGGGTCATTGACACAGGGCCCTCCCGGTCGTCATCATGCGACTGTGTCAAGAGTATTGCAACGTCCCAAAGCTGCGCGTCGGTGCAGCTTTTTCTTTAGCAATATAAGGGGACTTCACTCTAACATCAATTCTGTACACCAATTTCTTCAAGCAGAATCCCCTACTCTCCTTTTTTTGACAGAGACTCAAGTAACATCCACATCTGACACGTCTAGATTTAATTTTCCAGGTTATCAACTGCTCCAAAATTTCAGACCTAAAGGAGGTGTATGTTGCTTCGCAAAATCTGAAATTGCCCTGGAGGAGGTTACTAGTTTCAATTGTCCCTATCTTGATTATTCTATATACAAATTAATTTCTGCTGGTAAATTTAAATACATATGTTGCATCTACCGTTCCCCAAATACTCCTCCAGAGCAAAGTCTTTTTGATTCTCTGTCCTCACAACTCAGTGTCCTCAACTTAAATGCTTCTTCTGAAATCACTGTGTTGGGTGATTTTAATGTCCATAATGTTGAATGGCTCACTCATTCAGCCAGGACTGATGATGCTGGTCTTGAATGTGAGCTATTTGCAGACTCATTTAATCTCACTCAACTAGTCAACCAACCCACCCGTGTACCAGATAATCCTAATCATAATTCCCACCTACTGGACTTATTTTTAACAACCAATTCAGAAAATTATGATGTTACAGTGAGGTCCCCGCTTGGATCTTCTGATCACTGTCTGATACAGGCCACCTGTCTATCACCTACCACACCTTCCCACTCTGAACCTGTTTTGGTGACTAAATGGCATTACGATAGGGCAGACTGGGAGGGTCTTCAAGGTTTCTTTATTGATATTCCCTGGACCTCTTTCTTTTCTAATGATGCACACTCCACCTTGAGCCACATACAAGATTTTGTAAAAATTGGAATGGAAACTTTTATTCCTCATCAAAAGTACAGTAAAAGATCTAATTCACCTAAATGGTTTGACCATAATTGTGCTAGAGTAACTGAACAAAAAGCAATAGCCTACAATGCATACACAAAATAAAAAACACATGAAGCCTTTAATTACTTTAGAAACATCAGAAATCATGCCAAAACTGTATTAAACCTAACTAAATCAAACTTTCTCCACAAGCAGGCAAATAAACTTCTAAATAATCCAAATGATAACAAAATATTTTGGTCTACTCTTAACTCATTTAAATCCAACTTCACTACTGCTTCATCCATTCCACCATTAAAATCTCCGACTGGCAATCTTGTAAGTGACCCACGAGGTAAAGCTAACCTTCTTGCGGATATTTTCTCCACCAACTCAACCTTAGATGAAATAAATCAAGATGTCCCCGTACTTAATTTTAATTCGCCTGAAATTCCCTCACTTAAGATCCACACCAGACATGTCAAAACTATTTTGCAGAATCTCTCGGTAGATAAGGCTCCTGGTCCAGATGAAATTCCTCCAATAGTACTTAAGAATTGCTCCTTGGTGCTCGCTCCTGTATTGGCAAAATTTGTCCGTCTGTGTACTCATACCTCATGCTTCCCAGTACCCTGGAAAGAAGCAAACATCCATCCAGTTCCTAAAAAAGGTGCCTCTTCAGATCCATCAAACTACAGACCAATAGCTATAACTTCCACTCTTGGTAAAGTCTTTGAAATTATATTAAATAATCACATAATTAAGCATCTTGAGAATAATAAATTAATCAGTGATAGGCAATATGGTTTTAGACGATGTCGATCAACTGCAGACATGCTTTGCCTTCTTACGCATCAAATCAACCAAGCTACAGACCAACATGGTGAAACACATACAATAGCACTGGATATATCAAAGGCATTTGATAGAGTCTGGCATCAATCCTTATTGTCGAAGATGTCACACTACGGCCTTGCATCATTAGTTCCACTAATTTCTTCTTATCTTCATAACAGAAAAATACGTGTAATGGTAGATGGCCTTTATTCTCAATTTAACTCAATAAATGCTGGTGTTCCCCAGGGATCAGTTTTGGCCCCAATTCTGTTCCTCATTCATATCAATGATCTCATATCTACCACTCATAATCCAATACATTCCTACGCAGATGACTCAACACTCCACAGTTCCTTCACATTTACCAATTCTTTCACCCAACCCGATCTTATAAATTCAAAAATAAACACTGCAATTTCTCTGAACCAGGACCTTTCTAGAATTGATGGATGGGGACAAAAGAATCTAGTTTCCTTTAATGCACAGAAAACCAAGTACATTCAATTTTCTAACCGACAGAATCTCACTGACTCCCATATATTTTTTAATGATGTAAATATTCCCACTTCCCCTAGTATTGACATTCTCGGTGTAACATTAACTACTAACTTGAGCTGGACACATTATGTTAGAAGCATTGCTAAGAATGCCTCTAAAAAACTGGGACTCCTGTACAGAGTTCGAGAATTCTTCACTGACGAGCAGTTGGCCGTGATATATAAAAGTCATGTGCGTTCTCAGATGGATTACTGTTCACCTCTGTGGGGTGGAAGTGGAGTGGTTGCATTGAGGCAGTTGGACAAAATTCAAAATAAAGCTATTAGATTAATCAATAACCCTGCAATCACACAGGACCTTCCTACATTATCCATACGAAGAAACGTTGCATCCCTTGCATTATTCTACAGATATTTTCACAGCAATTGTTCCGAGGAACTTGCTTCAATTGTACCGCCTCTCCACATCTTTCCCCGTAGAACTAGGGCAGCTGAGAGCGCCCATGAATTTACACTTTCTCCTCCACAATGCAGAACTTCTGCTTATCAGAATTCATTTATCCCCAGAGCTACTACTCTTTGGAATTCACTTCCCTCGAATTGCTTTCCACAAACTTACAATCTACAAATGTTTAAATCCAGTTGTTACAAACATTTTATGAATGGAGGATGCCTTTAGGCACATGGACCTTTTTGTTTTATCTGTGTTTTTCCTTCCTCCGTTCATTGTCTCTTTAAAAAAAAAAAAAAAAAAAAAAAAAAAAAATGTGTATCATTCTGTGTCGGAAGAAGGTATTGGCTATCCACAACCTCCTCCCCACACATACGTCCACAAGTGCACTACCATTCCTATTCACCTCTGACAGTACCCTCCACCCTCCCACCACTCCATCAACTTTCCTATCACCCACCTTACCATTCATATCCCCAATCAGAAATATTCTTTCGTTCTTGTCAAACTTATCCAGCCACGCCTCCACATTCACTCAAAACTCTTCTTTCTCTCTTACATTTATATCCTGTCGGAGCATACACACACATAATCACCCACGTTTGTATTCCTACTTTCATTCTCACCCACACAATCCTTGAACCCACAGACCCATATTCTCTTACATGCTCCTTCCATTTGTTACTTACAAACAAACACGCACCTTCTCTCGCTACTCCCTCACTCACTCCAGCACACACACCCATTCCACACTCCCACTCTCTCACATCTGTACCCTTCCATTTGGTCTCCGTCATTCCACATACATCCAGCCTGGCATTCACTAACACTTCCAGTACTTCTCTCTCTTTTGTGCCATCATTCATGCCATTCACGTTCCATGTAGCTATTCTCAGAATGTCCGTCAGCTTGTCCATAGTCGGTCAGGGTTCGTCAACACAGGGTCCGTCCGCATCCGAGGCTGATTGTTCGTTTATTGTTGCTACGTATTATTCACGGGTGGGGGTCGCAAGCCCACCGACCTAACCTCTTTAGTCGCCTCTTACTACACGCAGAAGGAACGTATAATAATAATAATAATAATAATTGTTATGCCCTGCTTTTATGCAGGATTAACGATTGATTAAGGTGAGTTCTTCTAGACTGGGATATTAGAGTTCATGCACATATAAATAATCAACAGAGGACATACATAATCTCGAAAGATAATGTGTAATGCAGCTTTATTTACTTATTCACTAGGTACATATTAAATTAATTAGAAACACTTTTAAAACATGGGGTACTCATAAGTGGTACAACTTCTCGTTTCAAATCTCCCAGCACGCTCGCGGATCTAGATAGAAATCAGGTATTAACACTTCAACTATATATAAAGAATTCTTTTTTGAGAATTAGGCGCACTCTTCTCTTTGTGAAAGCTTAGTAACGGAAGTTACTAATAATTAATTGTTATTTAAGTTTCACTATTATATTGCGTGAACTTAATCTCGTGAATGATAGTGGACGATTGGATACGTGTTCCAGTATTTATTTGCACTAAATACGGAAGCTCAAGCATAGATGTATTTTCAGTTGTAGCTCAGGTTTTGTGGACTCTAACATATTATAGCATCCACTGAGATATTTTCAGAGTTCATGAATGTATAGGTAAATCTTCTTATTTAAATTAAATTCACAATTAACGTACTACGAGGATTATAGATGTAACTTCTAGATGAACACTTTACTAATAGGATGGTAAGGTTCACTGGATAAGGTAACACTTCGTTTCTATAACTCGAAATTCAGGAAGAACGGACTCTGTTTATTTTCCACTTGACGGAAATATGACTGAGTTGCTGAACAGGTAAAAATCTGTCTAAATTCGGTATATAGATTATTTGATGAGTTACAACGTCGTCTTATAGATCGTTATTTATAGGACGTATTGATCTTCCTGGTTATTTATATCTTAATCTCGTAGGACACTTTATATAAACTTTCACATATTTTGAGATGTTAAAACTCTAGTTATTTCGATCACTTTGGTTCTAACTTTCTAGTATCTCGTCACTGATACTGAATTAACGTATTTTCTATATTATTTCTTTTCTTGTTGTAGAGATGCACTTCATTGAGTTTTTCTTCTGATGTTCCGTGGGCAGTCCAGGTTGTCCGGTCGTGTGGAGAAGTTCCAGTTGGATTAATGGGCTTGGGGTCTTAAATATGGTTCCGTAACTTATTGGAGAAACAGTTGGTCACCATATCGGATTAACACAAGTATTCTCAACATATAGCTTCCAGCGAATCTTGACTATCCTGACCTTTATAGTAATCGTTGATGGAGTTCTGTTCAGGTACTCTTGAAATGAGGTTTTGAATGCTAAGTTTCAGGTCTTGCCGGATTAACTTAGCATCGGACTAACGCAAGATGAGTTTAGATAATTGCTCTTCTTGACTGTCACTAACCCTTGTAAGAGGTTCAAAGAACGCAGGCGGTGTTAACCTATTAGTCACAAATTCTGGTGGGTTCCACAGACAATTTGTGCCTAGGATTTATGTATGCAGAGTGCCCATGAAGGTGTCTCGCTAAACCCTTCTAACACAAAAGATCTTTCTACCTTAGATCTCTGTGAGAAGTGTTAGTATGATTTCTAAAATAGCAAAATACTGAAAGGGAGGTTTTGCCTTACTCTTCCAACGTTTTATCTATACAGAAATACAACTAATAAATATAACGATATTAATTCCTGGGAATGCCAGAAATAAGAAAGTTACACTTATGTAGATTACTTGTTACACTATGATACAAAACTATTATAGGGCTCTATGTTAAGAGCTGGTATTGCCACAAACAACAAAGATCCTAAAATAAAGTTATTATATCTACAGATAGTATAAGGACGTCGGGGTGCCGTGATCAATAACTATTCCATAAAAATCAATGTTTCCTCAGAGCGGGTTGCCGATCCAAAGAAAACTATTTCTACTTGTCTTCCTTCTCCCTTCTCAGGGTTTATATAGTTTTGCAAAAGGGGGGGGGGGAGGGTTTTGAGGGCTGGTGTTGTCTAATCCCAAGAAAGTGTTATTTATTCCTATAGGAACTGTGCACGGGTATTGGTAATAAAATATATAGAAGGATGTCGTTTTCTTTTCCTGCAACATTTGTTAACTATTATTTGAAAAGGAAAACATAGGGAACATAGCTTTCTATATATATATTGCTAACTTGCTGGCAAGAAGTTTAAGTTGGTAGTTCTGGGTCACTGGAGGTCAGGATGCCGCTACTGTTTGCACAGAGGGGTAGCAAGGGGGTTTTGAAAACTGGGTGTTGCCTGATCTCACGAAGATATGATTTATCTTTACCCAAGTGTGCATGGGTATGGTTATTAAAATTATATACATCACTCCTCCTCCACTTCTGAGACATTTGTTAGTGGTTGTTTATAAGAATAGTACATAGGAAACATATATTTTGAATAATATCCTTAACCTGTTGGTGCGGGGTTAACCTCTTGGCTGCGCATGGGGGGTATGAGACACCACACGCCTGTGCGCACGTATTTGAGCTGTTCCCATCACTAACATCGTTATTTTACCATAAATATCGTTAATACTTATTTATATGCGCCTATTTTTCCATTAATATGAAGATATTAACCAGTTACAACAATAAAACAAGTGGAAACAGTGTTTGGCTGGTCAAAATCGCGAAATGAAAGCGAGAGTGTGTGTGAGTGAATGTGAGCCAACCTTCCACTCACGAAGCTTTGAGAGACACTGGAGGTACCTCTCAATTCTCTTCCTGACTTCTCCCCTAATTCCCACGCTTGGTAACACTGATGACAACGCCCTGCTAGCAACTCGCTAATGTTAGCACGAAAATAGACCACAGAATAAGGGAATAACAGGGAAAATAGGTGATAATTGAAGGAGGGGGGGGGGGGGGAAAGGAGGGGATGTGGAGGAGTGATATTTGGCATGGCCCAGGACCAAAAAAAAAAAAAAAAAAAAAAAGGTTCAAGTTTTTTTGGGGTGTTTTAAATGGATTTTTTTAGGCCCAGGATCTTAAGAGTCTTCCCGCAGTCGCCCGGGGAAACTCTTAAGAGTCTTCCCGCAGCTCCTGGGTTAAGGGGTAATCTCAGGGGTCACGAGGGGGGAGTCGGTTTGTTCGTCGTGCGTATGTTTTTTCTTACGTATTCTATATGGCTGGTAAGTCTTCCAAATAGGCTTGAGGGGATATGTTTAAGGTTAGTTTTTCTCGTTAGAGTGAACATAATATATTCTAACTTAAGATTATTCATTAAACAGGTTTTACATTAGCTTAACCCTCTCCGTCTCATATGACGCGATCGTGTCATATGGCGGTTTTGCCCAAAAGTATCATATGACGCGATCGTGTCATAGGAACTTAGTGAAATAGCTCAATAATAAGTTATATGACACTTTTGCATCATTTTGAGCTCAGTAAGTTAGGTAAGTTAGATCATAATCTGTCGGTTGATGGCAACCCAAAATTTCTCCGACTTCTAACGGTCCCTCAGTGTGAGAAAGACTGTTGTTGGGGAAATACCGGTCGGTCTGCCAACCCGTAAGTATGTTAATATAATATCTCTGGGGGGGTTAATAGACTGACAATCTTGGATGCGGACTTGGCTATAGTGCGGCGTCCTTAGGTCACGTGACTTTCCTCCCGGGTTAAAGGAGGGAATGTTTTGGCAGACAAATCTTTATAGTTTGCACATAAAAACATCTCACAATCTCTACTTAGGTTAGAGTTACTTAATATATTTAGGATTGAGATTCTGGATAAGTCAATCTTCATGCAGAATCAATTATAACTGCTACTTAAGACTTTTATACCGTCGACTGTATCTGTATCGGTTGGTACTGCTGGGGGTCACTTCCTTATCTAGGGATTTGTAGAGGGCAAAAAGTTTGTTGGCTCACCAACTCTGAAGGAAGCATGTGTGATTTGTTTGATTTTAACATAGAGAATTGTTAGTTTCTAAAGAAGGCATGTATATGGTTGTTTTATAATTCTTATAGAAGTTTAGAAAGCATCTCTAGGAGATGGTTTGATAGGACTCTCGTAATTTGACGAGATCCTTAGGCATGGTTGTTTTCAGTACATTTAGTTTACTTGTATAACTCTTTTTAGTGACACGTTTCCTTAATATTAACTACACTCTTTTGCTCATTGTTTTTCTTCTTAATGTTTATTGTTTCCTTACACATATTCCATTCACATATGCATTGCCTCCGATAGCGCAGTTGAAATGGTTGTACATGCTAAGATTGGTATGCAGGATTCGAAACTACATAAAAAATCGTAGTCTTGTGCAACATTCTTTAACTGTCTTCGTGGTGCAATGCATAAGTGTGTTGATTTTCGGTGTGAGCGTCCTGGGTTCGAATCCCCGGACTGCCACATGTGTTTGTTAATTTCATTAATCGAGTTTAGGAGTAAAGTTGGTTAGTGGAGAGAACATAATAATTAATATTAATTACATATATATATATATATATATACAGGTTTTTATTTGTCATATCAAAATGGTTGGGAAAACAAGATTCTCCTGGTGACTGTTGTGGTCTTGTCTAGGCAGATTTTCTTTCCCGGCGTGACGGCGTGACGGGGGTTTCCTGGTCCATATTGGCGAGTCGGCCATCTCTTGGTCCTGTCTTCCGGGTGGGTGACCTTGACATTGTTGGTTGGGGCGGGGTCATGGCATTCCTTTCCGTTGGTTTCTTTTCTTCTGCTTTTCTGGTTTTCTTTTTCTTGTTCTTTTCTGTTTTCTTCTCCTCTCCTTCCGTTGTTTTCGTTTTCCTCGTTATTTTAATAATGATAATAAGTAAAGTAATAATAACAATATTTATAATAAGACATCAAGAGAATTTATATCTTATCAGTTTATCTTAACAATGTCCCTATATTTTTAAGCATTCTAGCTCTAGCTAAACCTTCAACTTTATTGTTGTTAACCATCCATATTACTTGTTCTGTAACATTGTTTATAAGAGGATTTCTACAATTTGTTAATTTAGCCTAAATTGTTAAATTTTGACATTCGGGCTATCGTACCAGACTACTAAAATTATCGTATTTCCCAGTAAATTATCGTATTTTCTAGGCTATAGCCTAATGTCCTAAGTGAAATATCATCCCTAGGTTAGGCCTACATTAATTTCACTCCCATAACTGAATACAGTAGATATATACAGTAATTGCCAATTATGATAAATTATTATAGCCTACTGATCTCCCTTTTCACTCACCGGAACTCCTGGATGTGTGGGGCCTGTGGGATAGTAAGCCTATGCATGGTGTGTCGAGACTGGGCCTGCTTGCTGCACTCAAATATGAATAGTTTTTAAAAATCCTACTGAAGGAGGCGGCGCATGCGTATTGATAGCCAAGCCACCACTTGAAGGCAAAGTTATGTGGGCTATGGCCTCACTCATGGCCCGGCAGTACATAACCGTCACCGTATCTCTCTCTCGCTCTCTCCTATTATACAAATTTAAGGGGAAAAAATCACTGGAGACAAAATTATCGTATTTTAGTGTACGATACATAACTTTGTATCGTACATCGTACACAGACCGAAAATATCGTACAAATACGATAATTATCGTACGGTTAACATCACTGAATTTAGGACGCTGTAGAACATAGTGGTGCAGGGTGTGAGATCTTGGTTCCTTACAGAAGTGGCAGCACATTTCATCTTCTGCTTTTTTCACTCTTAGCTGTCACATGTACTTATATCCTACTTTTAATCTAGTACATAAGGAATCCTTAGGAGCTATCCTGAATATTATTCCTAGGGGGTAGAGGAGAAATGGATATAAAGTAAATAATTAGACCTGGGGAGATGAAATGGCCTAGGCTATAAATATGATACTGGGTCGGCGTTTGACTTACTTGTAAACATGTATGTGTAGGTTATCTGTGGTAGTCCCAGTAATATCTATGAAGTACTTCTAGTATTAAAGGAACTTTGCTGTGATGCAAAGAGTGTAGGTTAGGTGATGGACATGTCGGTAAGGTGTAGTTCAGTGAAGTTCTGTTGTTATGTGGCAGCAACTGGTGGTTTGTTGTGACCGGGACGAAGTCTCTGTGTGAAGTGTACTGAGATGCCCTTTTAAATCCACGGACTGCCACATGTGTTTGTAAATTTCATTAATCGATTTTAGGAGTATAGTTGGTTGTTGGAAGGAACATAATAATTGTAACAATATAAATATATTTAAGGGCTCTATATTGTCTCCCGTGATTAAATAATAAGGGAAAATAAACTAAGATATAATTGGTGCAACCACAGTAATATTTATCCACAAAGATAAATAAAGTAATGTGTATAAACAAAAAGGAACCAGCTGTCGTGAACCCGGGAAATTCAAACTACGGTATATATACCAGCTAGGATTCACGACATACTCCGCCACCAGTTATATACAAAGTATTTACAATTGTCCCGTCCCGATCATGGATCGCCACAACTGGGAGGAACCCAAAGCAGCCCGACGTGACGGCCTCTGAGGGGTATCACCTCGGTCCGCTCCAGTAGCAGGAAGGATATTATCAGAGTTCGGCTTGCTGTCGCCATCCACTACCTCTAAATCTATTTCTAGTGGGTATAGCTTAACCACCGGTCTGGTGGTCAAACCGGCTCCTGTTTTTACCTGAACTACCCTACATTCGTGGTCAGGACCACAAAGAAGTTTCATTATCCGACCTATACGCCAAAAAAGTCGGGGGCCGTCATCATGTACTAGAACGACGTCCCCAACTTGCGGCGATGCTATCCCTTTTTTTACCATTAAGTGACGATGTTGCTCCCTGAGTGATATTAGATAATCAGTGCTCCACCTTTTCCACAGGTCATGTGAGAGCTTCGTAACATATTGGAAGCGTTGGTTGACGGAATCATTGTTACGCCAAGTCGTGTCCTTGAGATCTTCCTCCGTGACTTCCCGCCTTGGAAAGCTTCTGATCCGCCTCCCATGAACCAGTTGTGAAGGAGTGATGGGTAGAGGGTCTTCAAGATCACTGTAGCTGTAACCAAGCGGGCGATCATTGACTGTGGCCTCGAGCTCCAGTAATACCGTATTCAGTTCCTCTGTGATAACCAATGCTCGACCCAGTACCTTCTTCAAGCCAGCCTTTAGGATGCCAATGACCCGTTCCCATATGGCACCGAACCATGGCGCCCTGGCCAGTATAAACCGCCACTCGCACTTGAATTCCGCTAGAGTACCTTTTAACCTTGCATCATCCATCAACTCCCGTAATGTACTGGCTCTGCTAACAAATGTGGTGGCATTATCACTCATCATAATCTCAGGGTAACCCCTCCTGCTACTAAACCTACAGAACGCATGCAAAAATGATTCGCAGGAGAGGTTAGACACCGTTTCTACATGGACCGCTCTAGTAACTGCACAGGTGAATAAGACTACATATAGTTTACTTACAGTACCCCCCTTCTCTTTTACCGGCAAGGCACCTGTGTAGTCAACCCCCGTTACCTGGAAAGGACTCACTTCCTGAACCCTAAACTCCGGCAATTTAGGGGCCTGTACAGCACGGTATGATGTACCTTGCAATATCTTGCAGATGATACATCCCCTTAAGGCTTTCTTTACTACCTGTCTAATCTTGGGGATCCACCATCTTTGCCTTATGTAATTTACAACATAACTAACACCACTATGGTTACACACTTTGTGGCAGTAATTACTAAGGAGAGTGGCTATACGATGTTTATTAGGGATAAGGATAGGGTACTTGGAGCTATCATGTAAAGCTGAAAAGTGTAGCCTACCTCTACAGCGTATCATGCCTCCCTCCATATAGAGGCCTAACTGCTTCACTATATTGCTTGGTGTGCCCTGTCCTTTTGACAAATAGTGGTGTTCCTCAGAGTAAGCTTCTCTCTGAGCTACCTTAATCATGGCTGACTCTGCTGCTCATAATTCCGGCACCGTCAAGTATGCCGGTTTTGCCTGATAATTCCCTTGTGTCTTCTCTTTAAGAGTCTTAACAAACCTAAGGACCCATGCCAGTACATGCCATGACTTCATATATGAGCCATACCGGTCCCAATTCAATATGGCAGTAGGGGCAACCGGTACCAGCAATGACAGGGTTCCTTCTTGACTCATGTTACAACCCACAGTGGTGTCCCCTCCTATTGGGCCATGATCAGGCCATAGCATTTGGTGAGGTAGCCATGTGGGCCCTCCCCACCAAAGCGAAGAAGCAACTAAGGACACATATGAAATCCCTCTGGTAACTAGATCACTGGGGTTGTCCTCTGTGGACACATAACGAAAATGAGCGCCGGGGACTAATGACTTTATCTCATCAACTCTATTTTGAACATATATAGGCAAAATCTTTTTACTAGACAACCAGCATAGGGTTATCTGGCTGTCCGACCAGAGGTATACATTCTCTATAATCAGCTCATCCGCGTAGGCCTCACATATATAACATGCGAGACGAGCTGCGAGAAGAACAGCAGTCAACTCCATCTTAGGTATGGTGAGGGACTTAATAGGCGCCACCTTAGCTTTGGCCATTACTAACCTACTCACCTCATCACCAACCGCAAAGGCCGCTACACCATATGCTACTGAGCTAGCGTCACTAAATAGGTGCAGCGTAACCCTCTTAGAATTAGTGACCTGACGGGGAAACATGATACCTGTACTATCTATCATATCGTTATAAATACCCTGCCAGTTAGCTCTCATGTCATCTGGAATGGGGACATCCCACCCACACTCTAATCTCCACAAGTCCTGTACGAACCTCCGCGCCCGGATGGTTACCGGTAGCAACACTCCTAGAGGATCTAACACACTCGCGGTTAGACTTAGAGCCTCGCATTTCGTAACCAATGCAGGGCTATTTCCGCGGCAATTAACCTGTAACATATCCTTATTAGTTAGCCACCCAACGCCAAGTACCCTAACCCCGTCTTGTTTGGCGGAAGCTATACCCTTCAGGTGCAATAGTTCCCGCAAATTCTCATTATTTGTGACCCACTCACGTAAAGACAGGTTAGCGCTGGAAAATATTCTACGGGCATCCCAACATTGTTGCTGCAAATCACCCATATTATCACCAGTCCCCTGCAAGTTATCAATATACAGCCCCCTTTTGAGCTTATTAACTACTTCACTGTTCTCCTGTATCATAGACAGGTGTTTTTGAATGGTAGCATGAAGGAGGAACTGGGAACAGGTGGCCTCGAACAGAACTGCATGGAACCGGTAGACAATGTAAGGACTTGCAACATCCAAGGGATCAACGGGCCACAGAAACCTAGTAGCATCTCTATCTTTCTCACTCAACCCCACCATGACAAATGCTTTCTCAATATCACTCACCCAGGCAAATTGATGGCATCTAAAGCGCAGAAGCACCGGGGTGAGGTCAGCCACTAGCGATGGACCTGTATGGAGACAGTCATTCAGACTGAACGCCTTCTCGTCCATCCTAGCCGAACAGTCAAACACTATCCGTACAGGCGTAGTAACACTATCCTTGGTAATACCATGGTGAGCTAAGTAGTGAATGGGATGACCAGCTTGATTCCTGTTTTCAACCCTTTCAATAGACCCCCTTTCTATCTGATTATCCAGAACCTTTGTATACTATTGACAGTAGTTGGGATCTTTTATAAACTTACGCTGCAAGCCTCTCATTCTGCCCAGGCTAACTTAAAGTTATCAGGTAATTTATCTATGTTATCTCTCCACGGTAGTTCCACTATATACTGTCCCTGTGCTTCGGAATACTGTACCGTTTCAGAAAATCTAGTTAAGACTTTCTCCCCACCCTTACCAGTCTCATTAGGACTTATACCAATATGGTCCAAGTCCCATAGAGCTGTCAGATCCTTTAATTCTGGAGAATTCCTGCCAATATCTTCCTGTATCTCCACTAAAGGGTCTACTGCTAACTTAAGAACAGTGACTAACTCTACATGGGTCTCTTCTATATCTGACTGATAAGTGCCACTCAGTGCGTAACCATAAATTGTGGGTAACATAACTATACTTCCTTCCCTGACATAGCCTGAATGTACAAAGTGTTAATAAAAATCTGCCCCAATCAGTAACCCTATCATATCTCCATCAGTGATACCTGGATCTGCTAATTTGTAACCCCAAGCCTTGATAGCATTTACCTCCATCCCTAATCCCCTCCCTGGCTTGTATACTGGTAACTCCTCCACCACAACGGCTCTCAAATTATGCACCCTTCTTCTGTGATGATAGGTTAACTCTACTATTTCATACTCAGTACTACCAAGTGAGCCAGTAAATCCCTGGAGCTTTAGCTTTCCTTACTAACCCTAACATAATCAAGCTGCGATAAAGCAGAGCGCAAGATGAAGGTACGCTGCGAACATTGGTCCAACAAAGCTCTTACTCTACTGGTATGACCATTTCTATCGGTCAAGGGAATCTGAATGGTAGGCAACAACACTACATTACGGCCCGAAGCCACAGCCATGGTCACTGTTGGTTCAGGGGCTGCTGGTTGTCCAGTTTGTTCAAGGCGTGGCGTCGGACACAAATAATTAAAATGTTTCTGTTGGCAGAATCGGCACGGCCTAATTTTAGGGTTAGTACACCCCTGGCTGCCATGTTCTGACGACAGGCACCCGATGCACAATTTCAACTGCCTTGCTCTATTGGCCTTGGCGGGACTGTTCTTGTATTTAGCACACTTTGCCCAAAAATGTCCTGTCTTTAAACACAACTTACATCCATACTTCTGCTTGGTATCGGGTTTCTGATACACTGCATATGCTGCTGTGGCGGTCGCCCCAAACTGTTCTAGTGGATTATGTCTACTTTCTAGATTGCACACTTCAGTCTTAAACACACGAACATATTCATCCACATCCAGCCAGTTGTCTTTTAATTCACGCTTAATCACTTCAGAGAGTGCACTAGGGAGTTTATTATGCAACAGTACTGCACACATTTCACTTACTGTTACATCCATAGAGCGTAATGATTCTAACGCACACTCAAATGACGCGGAAAAATCTTTCAGAGCACTGACCTCCTGGCTAGGATGTGGGAGATTACACAGTTTCGCTATGTGAACTGCTTTGATGCGACCCTTTTGACCATAACTGTTTTTCAATATAGTGACTGCTGGTTCATAACTTGCAGCGACCAAACTAAATCCACTAACAATTTGTAGATCCTCACCACTAAGTTGTCCCTTTAGATACGTAAATTTCTGAATGTCAGTTAAGTCTGTTTGGGAGTGAACACTACAATCAAAGAGCTCCCAGAAACCCACCCACTGTGTTGGATCCCCATCAAAAACTGGCAACTTCAGGGAGGGTAGCTTAATACCCTTCTGCTTCCTACTTGCTGCACTATCATGAGATCTACCAGTAGTGGTTGTCTGTAGAGCACTATCCAACTCAGCTAACTGACTGTTTACTTGATTAACATACTGCATATCTTTCACCATCTCATCCTCTAACTGATCATCTGAATATAAGCTATACAACTCTATGCTATACGACTCGATATCAGCTAGGGCCTTTTCTAAAGTGATTTTCACACCCCTTACATCATGCAGTGTAGCAGCATGTTCAATAAATTCAGACAGATTAGAGGTAAGCTTAGTAATCCCTCCCTTCTTGGCGGCCCTGAACCGCCGCAATGACTTTATTTTATCCTCCATTCTTAAAAGTTTACGGTAACCAAAGCTTAAGGAACAACAATACTAATCGTCACTGTAGGCTAACCTATTCTAATCTATTCTAAGCTTAGGCTAACCTACTTACATTGATGACGACAGCAACCAAGCAAATTGAAGCATGCAGATCGCGTGCCCCCTTTGAGTTTACAAATGATCAAAGAAAAGGAAATTTACCCTATGTCATATTACTCTACTTTACAATATTTACTTTACTAGGCTATATTAAATTTTAACAAATTACAAAGAAAAAGAAAGAAGGATCAAGACTCCTCTGAAGGAGGAACAGCCGCAGCCTGTTCTAGTCTTTAGATCTAGCCTATTGCGTCGACTGCTCCTCCTCGGCCCCGTCCTTCTCCTCAAAGAAGGCACGCGCTCTGTCCAGTAGCCTATCTAACACCTTCCGGCTCCCTGGCGCATCTAAATGAACTCCGTCCCAAAAGTCGGTCTTACTCATCCCCATGGCAAAGTACCCTTGTTTAGTAAATGGGAGATTTCTTCGCAAGCGGAGGTTCACACCATTCTTTGCCCTATTGTACTCCTCAGGAGTCATACCCCTAGGGCTTACCTTAGACTCCAGACTGACCACCAGACAGTGACCCCCAGTCCTCTCTTCTATCTCTTCAGCTAGAGACTGGAGCCCGAGGGCCACCCCCTGAAGGTCAGCCTGCAGGGATAAATCATTTCCCCCGAGGATCAGGAACGTAAGATCCGGCTTGTAGGCTAGGAGCTCATCCCAGGCCGAGGTCTGCCTGACAGTGTCTACCCTTGCCCCTGGTCTATACAGTTGTTTAACAAAAAAGGCAGGGCACTGCACTGGACGATCCAGCGGAAAATCCCGCACATAGGAATGGCCGAAGAGGACCACCTTTCGCAAAGGCACAGGGTAATATCCGGACGATGGCACAAACTCTTGGCCAACGCCCCCTGCCCTTGCAGCCTTCCCCGGTCCGCCCCTCGGCATTTGTCCACTGGATCGCCCAGCTCTACACAAAGGCAGACAAGTCAGGCTTAACACCCCCCCCCCAATTCTTTTCAATATATAACAGATGGTCCAGTATCCTGGTCACACGGCACCAATTATATCCTGAATATTATTCCTAGGGGGTAGAGGAGAAACGGATATAAAGTAAATAATTAGACCTGGGAAGATGAAATGGCCTAGGCTATAAATATGATACCTGGTCGGCGTTTGACTTACTTGTAAACCATGTATGTGTAGGTTATCTGTGGTAGTCCCAGTAATATCTATGAAGTACTTCTAGTATTAAAGGAACTTAGCTGTGATGCAAAGAGTGTAGGTTAGGTGATGGACATGTTGGTAGGTGTAGTTCAGTGAAGTTTTGTTGTTATGTGGCAGCAACTGGTGGTTTGTTGTGAACGGGACGAAGTCTCTGTGTGAAGTGTACTGAGATACCCTTTTATTGTAACAATATAAATATATTTAAGGGTTCTATATTGTCTCCCGTGATTAAATAATAAGGGAAAATAAACTAAGATATAATTGGTGCAACCACAGTAATATTTATCCACAAAGATAAATAAAGTAATGTGTATAAACAAAAAGGAACCAGCTGTCGTGAACCCGGGAAATTCAAACTACGGTATATATACCAGCTAGGATTCACGACAGGACCATACCTGTATCGCCCATAATTATGTAAAGTTAGTTCTTTGTGTAACATTAATTACGTAGTGATCTAAAGTCAGGCTGTTACTATAATATAGTAACAATAGAAAAAATGGTTAAAAAAAGGGAAACAAGATATTATCTTGTTTCCCTTTTTTTAACCATTTTTTCATCCTGCTTTATACGTACTATTGATTTTATTTGTTTCAATGATAGCATGCAATCTAGATCAATAGTTTCTTTTTCTGTCCCTAGTTTTGCCAGTTTATCGACTCTTTCATTGTTAACTATCCCTACGTGAGACGGTATCCAAGTGAAGGTAATTTTCCTGTGTTTATTACGAAGATTATATATAATAATCTTACACTGATCAACTATATCTTTACATACTGGGTGCTTGCTTTTTAAGGAGAGAGAGAGAGAGAGAGAGAGACCCATACGCCTCTTCCAGTATTAATTGAAATATATATTCGCCAAATATCAGTTATTATTGTTGTTCACGTTTAAGCTTTTCATTACCTACGCACATCACCTAATGCATGGCGAATTCATATGACAATTGCTGAATATAACCATCGCTTTGACGAAAATATCTGAGACAACGTTAATTCAGACTGAAAAATATGTATATTAACCTATATAGCCTCCAAGTCGGTCTGATTCAATGATACAGGATCAACCGGTCCTCCAGTAGGGACCCGATCGCTCCCTTCAGTATCACCTCTGGCACCGGGTGAAATGAGTGAGGAGCTTTCCGCTGAGCCTTCCTCCTCGTCCTGCACACCCTCGGCACCCTGCAGATCAGTCGAATCTATGGGTGATGCAGATTCAGTACTGTACATCCCCTCGATCAGATCTATCTCCTCCCCTAACAATTCCTCCGGCTGTGCAACCTGGGCCATAGATTTCATGCCCTCACACACCGGAAGCAAATCGGGAGGCAGCTTCTTAGCCTCCTTGTTCCTCTCCTCTGGCTGTACCTGCTCCGACACCACTACCGGAGGTGGAAAGACTCTACTCCCTGCCATATCTGCTCCAAGAAGAAAATCAATCCCCTCCACAGGTAATGTGTCCACGACTGCTACGTTCGCCGTCGCCGTGACTACAGGACACCTAAGATGAACAGGAACGAGGCTATAATAGGCCTCAGTGTTTACACCTCGACATAACACAAACTCGTCAGATTTTATCGGCTTCCCCGTCAAGTTCAAACACATGGACTGCTTAGCTCCCGAATCCCTAAGAACCTTGACTGGATACACCTTCCCACACAGCTCTACTTCATCCTCATGAACGAAAGCCTGGCACCAAGCGAGCGAGGCTTCTGGACCTGCATTGGTACCTAGTGCGGGGTTAAGGGGTAATCTCAGGGGTCACGATGGGGGAGTCAGTTTGTTCGTCGTGTGTGTATAGGGTTTTTCTTACGTATTCTATACGGCTGGTAAGTCTTCCAAATAGGCTTGAGGGGATATGTTTAAGGTTAGTTTTTCTCGTTAGAGTGAACATAATATTTTCTAACTTAAGATTATTCATTACACAGGGTTTACATTAGCTTAATAGACTGACAATCTTGGATGCGGATTTGGCTATAGTGCGGCGTCCTTAGGTCATGTGACTTTCCTCCCGGGTTAAAGGAGGGAATGTTTTGGCAGACAAATCTTTATAGTTTGCACATAAAACATCTCACAACCTCTACTTAGGTTAGAGTTACTTAATATATTTAGGATTGAGATTCTGGATAAGTCAATCTTCATGCAGAATCAATTATAACTGCTACTTAAGACTTTTATACCGTCGACTGTATCTGTATCGGTTGGTACTGCTGGGGGTCACTTCCTTATCTAGGGATTTGTAGAGGGCAAAAATGTTCGTTGGCTCACCAACTCTGAAGGAAGCATGTGTGATTTGTTTGATTTTAACATAGAAAATTGTTAGTTTCTAAAGAAGGCATGTATATGGTTGTTTTATAATTTTTATAGAAGTTTAGAAAGCATCTCTAAGATATGGTTTGATAGGACTCTCGTAATTTGACGAGATCCTTAGGCATGGTTGTTTTCAGTACATTCAGTTTACTTGTATAACTCTTTTTAGTGACAGGTTTCCTTAATATTAACTACACTCTTTTGCTCATTGTTTTTCTTCTTAATGTTTATTGTTTCCTTAATATTAAATACATATATATATATATATACAGGTTTTTATTTGTCATTTCAAAATGTTGGGAAAACAAGATTCTCCTGGTGACTGTTGTGGTCTTGTCTAGGCAGATTTTCTTTCCCGGCGTGACGGGGTTTTATTTTCCTGTTCCATATTGGCGAGTCGGCCATCTCTTGGTACTGTCTTCCGGGTGGGTGACCTTGACATTGTTGGTTGGGGTGGTGTCGTGGCCTTCCTTTCCGTTGGTTTCTTTTCTTCCGGTTTTCTGTTTTTTTTTCTGTTTTCTTCTTCTCCTCTCCTTCCGTTGTTTTCGTTTTCCTCGTTATTTTACTTCCTGCCTCAAGGGCAATGGTAAGTAAAACCCCTTGGATATTAGTAATATTGAGGGAGTGTAGGAATTCCCACCAGTTCTTGGAGCGTTGGTCAGGGGTCTTGCAGGGATTGATCGTAACTTGTAGGGAAGCTGTGGTGGCGTTAACGATGGACGCTGTGATAGCTTCGTGTGTATGCCTAATCCTGATGAAGTTTCCTTGATCTGTGGAGACTTTGATCCTCGTGATAAATGGAGTAGATAACAAGATGGTAGCTGGAATGGAAAATGGTGGGCGAGAGGTGGATGTGGCCATGGTGTTGGTGGTCAGGCAAGTGATTTGTGTATCAAGTCAAGTCAAGTCAAGTCAAATTGAGTAGTGACAGGGGGTTAGGGGGAAGTGGGGATAGGACAAGAATAGTTGGATAAAGTGAATTTTAGCAGGAGAAAAAGGTGTCCAGGCTTAACTGGAGCTGCCTGAGGGTTTCCTGATTTAGCTGCTAAAGAGACTGGCCAGGGCAAGGTCGACAGGGGCGCGTTGGGGGTGACTCCTTGCTGGCTTGGGTATCATCTGCCATGCCATTCCGACATGTCTGTTCGGGGGGGGGTTGTGAGCCTCATGGATTTGATTTGTTTTCGTCATGTGATTTGTGTATCCTTGGGTCGCCGAATGTCATACCCTTGTGCGGACGTATAAGTACCAGTGATTAAGGAAGTCGTGAGTTTGGGAATTTTTTGGGGGGAATTGTGGAATTTTGTGTTTGTTAAGCCAGCTATTCTTAATGTTTGAACGTTTTTGGTGTATGTTGTGTGGATTGTGGGTATATTTTTAGATAGCTTATCATGGACTGTAACTGGTGCAACGAAGATGGACGAGAATCGCTCGGGTCTTTTTACTAAACGACCCGATTTAGTGCGAAAATTAGTCCGTATAGGGGGTTCAGGGCTAGAGTCAGAGGATGAGGAGGATTTATATTGGTAAGGTTTAGGGTTGGGGGTATTTGGTGGAGTTGAAGGAGGTTTTTGGATATGACTATTTGCAGTAGTTGATGGTAGAGTGTGAGTTTGATGTGAAGATTTTGGTGACATAGTAGAGGGAAAAAGAGATAGTGTTGGTGGTGCAAGCCGAGTCGGAAGAGAAACAGTGATGTTGGATTTTTTAGAGATATGTGGTATAGCTGTGGATGGTATTGTTTTTGTAGTGGATAAAGTGGCTTTAGAGGTAGACATAGTTTGTGTTGAGGATGACTTTTCTGTAGAAGTAGAAGGTTCGACGTGGAGTTTTGGAGGAATAGGCAGAGGGGATCCTTCTGGATTTGAAGAAATTGGTGATGAGGAATTTGAGGTGGAGACATTTGTACTGGAAGAGGATTTAGGCAGAGAGGTGGACAAAGGAGTTTGTGGGTGGGGCCTTTTTGATGGTGGTGAGGAGGTTGAAGAAGGATTTGAGGAGGTGGAGAAACGTCGACTATGAATTTGTTTGAGCTTAGTAGAAGGGAAAGAAGAAGTGGAACTTTTAGATTGTTAATAATAATAATAATAATAATAGTTCTTAAAGCTAGCGCATGCTAAGCTAGCTAAGGATAGCTCAATAAGGCCGATTAGGCGTATTTCCATTGGGGTCCTGTACTACTATCCCATCCCTTTGCTCATGAGGGATGGTAACGACTCAGTGCTTGTGAAAAATCTTTAATGCGCCGAGCGTGGGCGCGAACCCGGGCCTTCTGGGTGGAAGTCCGAGACGCTAGTCACTACACCAAGCGAGCCGTTGGTACACTGGTCTTTTGATACGTGTCATCCGGGATGTTGTGGGGACGGCAAGTTTGTGAGTTAGTCTGGGACGTAACGCATATCGATCTGGTATTTTTAAAACAGGTTTACTGGTGGAAGTGTCAGAATGGGAAAAAACTTTCACTTTCTGAGGAGGTGTGACACCTGGTGAGATTGATAATGGATGGGGTGTTCTCGGGGTGTGTTGACGGAATACTGTTGGCGGCGGTTTGTTTGATCTTGTTTCAGGGGCTGGTGTGTGAACTACTGGAGGAGAGATTATCGTTGGGGCTGGTACATTGTTGACCTGGGAATCAGGAACTTGTGGCGAAACAGAGGGAGATACTGTAGTGTTGTCGTCCGTGCATATGATTGGATTGTCAGAGGAATTAGTGATAGGTTTATAATTATATTCTGACAAAACGGTTTCTGTAAGTTCTAGTTTCTCCATGGTAGTTAATGGTGGTTTGGTATTGATTAGGGATATGAGACGGTATAGGGACCCACATATCGCGGTCCTAATTTATTTACTACAGGGAGCTTCGCTACCATAACAGTGTCGTTAATGGCGAAGGGATATTTCTCATTTATTGCATCATTTTTAATATCCTGGCATACTTGCGCATTATGCAGGGTGTTTTTCAACTGTTGCAAGGGATCGATGGTGAATTTAGTGGTAGAAGGTTGAGCTAAGTGATGGAAAGGTAATAATATAGGAGCTACCCCATAGACTCTTTCATGAGGAGATATACCATCTTCTTTTGGACAGGTGTTCATTCCCCATTGGATTATTTTTACCTGGGCTGGCCAGTCAGAGGTGTTTAAGGGTATCATTCTCGTGCGGAGTTGATTGTTGATCGTACAGTGACTCCGTTCACAGACTGCGTTACCCTGGGGCTAGCCCCAGGGTTGATGAATGTTTAATTTTAATTCCACATAGTTTTGTGAATTCTTCCCAAACTTGTTCTCAACATTTTAGGGCGTTGTCTGATAATAGTGACACGGGTAACCCAAACACAAGAAATATCTCTGTGGCTAGCAGATTTGCAACGGTGGAAGCACTGTGGTCTTTAGTGGGGCAAGCTACTAGAAATTTGGAGTATACATCGACAAACGTCACTATATACCGTTTGCCGTTGCTGACCGGAAATGGTCCCATTATGTTGAGAGAAAGGGTTTGGAAAGGCTTCTGTGCTGAAATAGTGCCAGCTGTGCCTGCTGTGCGACATCTATCTTTGCCGAGGGCACAGGGTTTGCAAGCTTCAGTTACTTGTTTGGCAATGCCCGATGGATTTATGGTCCAATATTGATCCTGGAATACCTTCAACATTTTTCTTTGACCCAAATGTATACCATTTCCTTCATGAATGGCAATCATGTACTCTTGGGCTGTGGTAGGTTCCATGACGATGTGTCCAGATTCTGTGATTAACTGGTCACCCCAACGAGTGAGACGGGAACAAATATATTTTGGGATCCATTTCGGCTTGACTTTTCTCTCCCAGGACTGTATTAATGTAGGCTCGGTAGATGTTGGAGTTTTGAGAATGGAGGTATTGATGAGATCCGTTTGTTGTAAGGCCGCCAGATTCGTGGGAATATGGTCCGGTACGGGCAGACGAGATAGATCATCCGCATTTGTATGTAATTTTCCGGGACGATAATGGATGATAAAATCGTACTCTTCTAAAGTCTCTCTCCAACGCACTAGTAGAGCTGAAATTGTTTCACATCGTCGAAGTCATTGCAGGGATTGATGATCTGTGATGATATCCAACTTGGCTCCCAAAACAAAAGAACGGAAATGGTTCAATGCCCAGATTATAGCTAGACATTCTCTTTTAGTGGCTGCGTAATTCTGTTGTGCGGTGTTCAAAGTTGAGCTGGCATATGCAATGACGTGTTCCTTCCCATCTTGTACTTGTGCTAATACCGCTCTAATTGCATATAATGAGACATCGGTATATAGACGGAAAGGCTGCTTTTGGTCAGGAAAAGATACGGTAGGGGCTTGTACTAACTTTTCCTTAAGGGTCTCAAAAGCTAGATTTCTTTCGTGTGTCCACACGAAAGCAGTATCTTTGTGAGTGAGTTGATGAAGTGGCCTGGCTATTTCTGCAAAATGTGGAACAAAACGCCTGTAGTATGTGGCTAGTCCTAATGTGACGTCTACCAGCGTTGGCAGAATTGCCTCTCGGTAGCCACTAGCGCTCGCCAGGGACATCGAAATGGGCTACAGTTATCAGAGAATGTTGTTCTTTCTTTCCTAGTACTCGTATTGTCACAGACAGTCCAGTGGTGGTCTTTGTTTTTGTCTGTGACAACGGGTTGTATTTTATATCAATAGTAGTGATGAAAGTACCAGCGTGGGAAGAGAAAGACTTTTTAGAGCGAGATGGTAGTGAGTGTCTGTAGGTGAGGGCGCTGTGTCACGTGACACCTGCTGTCTTGTGACGTCTCGGCTCATGATTGGCCGACCATCGCGCCTTTGCAGGATCCTGTGGAACTAACCTCCTGCACGAGGGTCCACGGGAGCTGTTCTAGTCAGGACAGGCTAGGCGTGCATGCATCTAACATCCCTTGCATACTCTCCCCCGATCACCCCCTTTAGAACTGTTTCTCTCTCTGATCTTCTTCTTTTCCATTACTTCTCTCCTTTATTCAATTCCTTGTCCCCTTGGGTTCTGCATACGGTTTCCATAGCCGGCCCATTGTATTGCATGCGCCGTCCTCTGAGATATTTACGTGTACTTAGAATAGGTTTTTGAGGGTTCTTGGTTGGTGTAGGTTGTGAACTCTGTGTGTCTCCATTATTGATTTAGTGTTTCTGCTCTTTTATTTAATGCTAGACTGGGATAAGGTAACTGTAGTCGTTGTCATCGATGTGTGTACGGTTTGCTTATACCTACACGAATTCAACCGGTCCTGTGGTAGCCTGTGCTGTCTTTTCGGTTGTGTCCTTTGCGAGTGCAGCTTTGTGTTGACTGAGGGCTTTGGCCTGTGCCAGTTCCACGCTTTGCTGCCTCTTTGCTTGTTTTTAGAGGGTCGCCAGGATAGAACCAGATACTTGTGATCTGGATCTATCAAGAGAGCACCCTAGTCAATTAACGTAACTTAAAGGATACAGTCTTAAGGACATCGCTAGGCTACGAGCCTGTCTTGCTCAACCCCAGTTCCTTACCTAGAGTATCCCAGCTAGACATTATTAATTGAGTAGACACTTATTAGTATTTAATATAAGCTCTTTGATATGTATGCATTATTATTCACAGCATTTATTAGTCTAGGTTGTTGCTGAGCCGCACAACCATAATAGGCTGTTTCGTTGATGAGGAAGTACTTCTTTTAGTGTCGAGCATTACTACCGTTGCGCATTTATAGTATTCTCGTGTCAGTTAACATTATATGTCCTATCTTTTTGTGTATTTGCTTTACACGTGTGGTGTCCTGCCTCCTGCCTTTATATAGTTAAGATACGAGCATCTTATGAGCATCAGACTTTCTTCAGAAGTTTCCAGGTCTATGCTGTAGGACTATACTTCACTTTCTTTCAGATAGGAGTGAAGAGTTTATTGTTGTTTAGAGTAACCGTATTGAAGCATCTTTTTATTGTATTAAATCTTGCAGTGATTTAATTGATCTTTCCCTAGATTCCTGTTTATGCATTTTAACGTAACTTGCATCCTTTTTTTTTTTTTTTTTTTTTTTTTTCTATGTGATTGAGGGAGGCAAAAGGCATAACTGCCTATAGCGAGTGCCTCCCCCATAGTTGAAAGAGTGACAGGGCCAAAATCAAGGGACGTTCGAGCCAAAATGCCTGGACACACGGAGTTTGAAGCAATTTAAGTCATAGGAAGCGGGAAAAACTGATTCTGGGAGAGAGTTCCAGAGCTCAGCTGTTGAGTAGAAGAAAGTTTGAGAGTAACGTTTCACTCTTGCGTTGGAGAGTTGCACAGAGTAGGGGTGGGATTGAGTTGCAAGACGGGTACCACGTGCCCTACGTAAAGGAGGTGGTATACACTGGGATAGCTCTGAGGAACACTGATTATTATAGTAGCGATAGAATAGCGAGAGAGATGCAACATTGCGGCGGAGAGAGAGATTCCAGAGAGTTGGTGAGTGGACGGGAGTTAATGATACGAAAGGCCTTCCTTTCAACCTTGTCTAGAAGAGCGGTGTGAGAGGAACCTCCCCACACATGTGAACACTACTCAATACAAGGGCGCACTATGCCCCTGTACAGAGCAAGAAGCTGTGCAGGGGAAAAGAACCCCCTAAGGCGGTTGAGCACACCCAGCTTCTGGGAGGCTGCCTTAGCAAGACTGGTAATATGGTCCTTCCAAATGAGAGCAGAAGAAAAAGAGACACCAAGAATATTGAGAGAAGATGAAGGGTTGATTTTTGTATTGTTGAAGAATAAGGGATAGTCCGCTGGGAGATCCTGACGGGTAGATAGATGGAGAAATTGGGTTTTGGAAGCATTAAAGTTAACAAGGTTTTCTCTGCCCCAATTGGAAATAGTATTTAGATCAGAATTTAAGAGTTGTATGGCTTCATTACGTTTGTCGTTGAGGGATTGCTGGCTGGGGCGTTCTGAAAAAGTAATGGAGTAGTGTAAGGTTGAGTCGTCTGCGTATGAATGGATGGGAATTAAGGTACAGTTAAGGAGATCATTTATAAAAATTAGAAAGAGAATAGGAGATAGGACAGAGCCCTGAGGAACACCTGAGTTTATAGGGTGAGGAAGTGAACAATGGCCGTCCACAACCGCGGCTATGGAACGGCAGGAAAGGAAATTAGAGACAAAGGCACAGATGGAGGGATAAAAACCGAAGGAGGGTAGTTTAGAAATTAAAGATTTATGCCAGACTCTATCGAAGGCTTTCGATATGTCTAGTGCAATAGAAAAAGTCTCACCGAAGTCCCGAAAGGAGGATGACCAAGAGTTAGTAAGATATGAAAGAAGATCACCAGTAGAGCGACCCTGTGTGTTATCAGGCTATACCAGTGTGGGTTAGCCTGAAGTAGAGTACATTTATGCCCAGTTAAGGATACCCCGTTATCGCAGATTAACTCTGGAGGGTATAGGTGTTTTGTTCGCCGTCATATAAGTTCGAGGGTTTGGATCTAGCGTACCGTTGTTGCATAGTGCCCTATTACTAGTCCAAGCATTAAGTGCCCTTGTTTTATTCTCAGTCCCGGTCGTAACACTAAAAAAGAGCGGACTCCTTTTACGGTAGTGGGAGGTTGCTAATTGTGAATGGCAGATAATATCTTGGGATCTGGGGAAATGCCTTGGTCAGAAATTACATGACCTAAAAATCCTACTGAATTTCTGGCAATCTCGCATTTAGAAGGTTTCAGTTTTAATCCGGCGTCTCTAATTCTTTGCAATACTTGACGAAGGCGGCGAAGATGTTCATGCCACGTTCCTGAGTAAACAATGACATCGTCTAAATATGTGAGACATGTTTCCCAAGGTAACCCTTTTAAAACGGACTCCATGAGGCGGGAAAATGTAGCAGGGCCATTACTAAATCCAAACGGTAGTACGTTAAATTCGTAAAGATGTCCTCCACTGGTCGAAAAAGCTGTTTTTTTGTTAATGCTCGGGCTTGATTGGTACTTGCCAGTATCCGGCTTGCAGATCCAATGTTGTAAACCATTTGGATCCATGAAGGGAATCTAGGGAGTCATCAATTCTGGGTAAAGGTGTTGCGTCTTTAATGGTGGCATCATTCAGACGTCGGTAGTCTACACAAAATCTTGTCGAGCCATCTTTCTTCTTGACCAAGACGACGGGTGAAAACCATGGGCTGACAGAGGGCGTGGCAATTCCGGCGTCTAACATTTCCTGTACTTGTTGATCTTCCTCTTGTCGCTGCAGAGGATTTTTTCTACGAGACGGCTGACAAAGGGGAGGCCCTGTGGTATGGATGGAATGCTCTTCTAATATTGTCTGACCGATTTCAGTGGGGGTCTGAGCTGAGCAAAAACACCGCTAAATTCTTGCAATAGCTGTTGCATCTGTTGCTTTTGCATACTGGGTAAATTATCAGGAATGCTTGGTAATACAAGGGGAACACTAGATTTGACATGGTTAGGAGCAATTTCATCAAAAGTTTCTAAATTGCCAACAATCAAACCTTTAGGTAATGTTAACACTTCCTCTGAAATATTTGCTATAAGGATTGCGTTTTGGCGAGATGAGATTATGGCGGGTTGAATCATGCATCGATCTTGACCCACCGTGGTACTAGTGGAGGTCAAAATCATGGTATCTGGTGGCATTTGCCAAAGGGATACCCATTTTTCATGTTGAGGGGGAATAATATTTCTAGCTTGAATGATAGCATGGCTTATGATAGTGGGGGGAGGCAATTTGGTGGGGGTTTTGATAGAGTCAGTGACAGAGAACGAAACATTTGTGGTAGACTTACTTAAATTACCTGCATGTGAGGAAGGACTGTCACTTTTAGTTTCTAAACTAGTGGTGTAAAGACGGTTGTCAAAAGGCAACTGTAATTTTATGGAAGGTTGCACAGAGTCAGGGGAATATATGGAAACTTGAATGGGCGGTTGGCATAATTCACTTTCATGGTGTAAGGAGATGTCATTTCTAGCGTCTAGGAGAGTGGGGTGGACATTTTTTGCAGAAGGCAAAGTTTCTAAAGTTATGGATTTATGAGTAGATTTGGGAACACAGGTGGTTGATTCGTGGATTTGATTTCTCTTGGAAGTTTTGTTTTTAATTACTTCTGGATGGTAATTTGTTTGACTGAGCGACACAGCTACTTTGAGGGAAATGATTGGCTGGTTTTCTTTGATATTTACTGGACTTTGGATTTTTCTTGACAGGGGAACTTCAGGAAAAACAGTTTCAGTTTGATCGGGTTTCTTTAACTTGGGCTTCATTGATCGTTTCAGTCGTACAGTAAGTTGGATTTTTTTTTTTTTTTTTAATGTGATCAATCATTGACCACAGTCTACTTGAGCTTGAAGTTTGTGCAGAAGATCTAATCCTAAGTATCCGTCATAATGTTGACAGTCGGAGTGGAATACTATGAAAGAGTGGTAACAGTTGGCATGAGGTAAAGGTGTGGTTACATGCAATGGTTTAGTTTCCCCCTCGAATTTGTAGAGGCGTGTCTCCTGCACTAATTAAGTTAGTTTTGGTGGCTTGTAATTCTCAGAACTTTTTACGGTGTTTATCATAAAAGGAATTAAAAATACATGAGCGAGATGCGCCTGTATCTATTAATAATCTGACAGGGATATCTTTGATCTTGGCAAGATGATATATTGGGGGTGATCTATCATTTGCAGAATCCTCCGCCGAAGCCAACGTAGGCGGGGGAAATTCTAAAAATCCTGAGGGTCTATTTCTTCCTCCTTCTTGTTCCTCGCTAACTAGGATGTGATCAACATCTTCATTTTCTTGTCTCTCGTCATTTTCCTCTTTAACGAACTCTTTCTCATTGGCTGAGATACGAGGTTGACTTGATCTATATTTTGCAGATTCTCTAATGTCGTGAAGGGCACATTTGTGACTACAAGCTGGGAAATCATATCGGTTGATAATGACAAGAGTTGTTTGCTTACCTTTGTAATTGTTGTTGTAGGCCTGATTTCTGTTGTACACCCTTCGTGGTTGGTTAGGGGTGAATTTGGGCCTGCTGGGTTGATACTGCCCGGGGTGGTATGCAGGTTTGGATGTTGTAGCGGGTTGTCGGTGGAACTGGCTTGACTCTCGGGGTCTACCAGAGTTTTGAGGATGGGTGGTAAAGCTCTTGATGGCGGCGATGGTGTTCACTTTTGAGGGTTGCATAGCGAGAATTCTCCTGATGGTGACTAAGTCCCGTTGGAAACCGACAGGATCATGTACTGCGAAGTACTCACGAACTGCTGAGGGCAACACTTGCACAAGATTTACAAGAATGTGCTGTTCTTGCTGCACTTTCGTGAGAGTGGGAAAAGCAGATTTAATTTGTTGGGTGATAGATGCTATTGTGGCATCCAAATCACCCTCGTACATAGTGTCCTTTATACGGGCATGGGCGACGAATATACCCAGTGACGGCTTAATAGCCTCGATTACAATGGGCCTAAACTGATCCCAGGTGAGTGCGGGGGTAACCTGCGATGCAATGAGGGAAACGGCTTTTCCCAAGTGCGTTAAAAGGACGGCTATCTTTTCGCGGTCCGTGTTGTATGCCAAGTCTAATACTGGCTTCACTATGTCCATGTAGATTTCAATTTCATAAGTTTCCCCATCGTATTTGGGAATAGTAATGTGAGAGCGAGCTGCCATATTTTCGATGTTATAATATCTCTATTGTTTGTAGATATGAAATGCAATGAAATCTTCTATCCGAATCAAGGACCACCGCTAGCCACCAATGTTATGCCCTGATTTTATGCAGGATTAACGATTGATTAAGGTGAGTTCTTCTAGACTGGGATATTAGAGTTCATGCAAATACATATAAATAATCAACAGAGGACATATATAATCTCGAAAGATAATGTGTAATGCAGCTTTATTTACTTATTCACTAGGTACATATGAAATGAATTAGAAACACTTTTAAAACATGGGGTACTCATAAGTGGTACAACTTCTCGTTTCAAATCTCCCAGCACGCTTGCGGATCTAAATAGAAATTAGGTATTAACACTTCAACTATATATATAGAATTCTTTCTTGAGAATTAGGTGCACTCTTCTCTTTGTGAAAGCTTAATAATAGAGTTAATAATAATTCCGTTTTATTTCAGTTTCACTATTGCGTGAACTTAATCTCGTGAACGATAGTGGACGATTGGATACGTGTTCCAGTATTTATTTGCACTAAATACGGAAGCTCAAGCATAGATGTATTTTCAGTTGTAGCTCAGATTTTGTGGACTCTAAAATATTATAGCATCCACTGAGATATTTTCAGAGTTAATGAAGGTAGGCCTATAGGTAAATTTTCTTATCTATATTATTAAATCAGTTCGTGTGTATATTTGTCTGTCTGTGTGTTCTTAATAGGCGGCCGCAGTTTTGGACCTGGGGAGCTGAAACTTTGCATGTGGGTGTCAATTGACCTGGGTCAGGTCATAGAGGGGGCGAGGCCACGATCGGAGGTCGTTTCGAGGCAGAAATTGAAAAAAAAAAAAAAAAAAAAACGGAGGCCTCCGATCGAAAAGGTGTATGGAGCGAAAGTTGTTCGCAGCCCCCTAAAATGGGGGTATGGATGAGGTCAGATCCAAAATCAGAGGTCATTTAGCGGCCGAAATCGAGGTCGCCGTTTAATGAAGCACAGGGAGGTCGAGGCCGGTGATTATGGTAGTAGTAGTATTGTGATGATTGTGGTAGTAGTGAATGATGATGGTGATTATGGTAGTAGAATTTAAACCTGGGCAACGCCGGGTACCCCTGCTAGTTTAAATTAAATTCACAATTAACGTACTACGAGGATTATAGACGTAACTTCTAGATGAACACTTTACTAACTGGATAACGTAACACTTCGTTTCTATAACTCGAAATTCAGGAAGAACGGACTCTGTTTATTTTCCACTTGACGGAAATATGACTGAGTTGCTGAACAGGTAAAAATCTGTCTAAATTCGGTATATAGATTATTTGATGAGTTACAACGTCGTCTTAAAGATCGTTATTTATAGGACGTATTGATCTTCCTGGTCTATTATATCTTAATCTCGTAGGACATTTATATACACTTTCACATATTTTGAGATGTTAAAACTCTAGTTATTTCTATCACTTTGGTTCTAACTTTCTAGTATCTCGTCACTGATACTGAATTAACGTATTTTCTATATTATTTCTTTTCTTGTTGTAGAGATGCACTTCGTTGAGTTTTTCTTCTGATGTTCTGTGGGCCGTCCAGGTTGTCCGGTTGTGTGGAGAAGTTACAGTTGGATTAATGGGCTTGGGGTCTTAAATATGGTTCTGTAACTTATTGGAGAAACAGTTGGTCACCATATCGGATTAACGGATTAAGGCAAGTATTCTCAGCATATAGCTTCCAGCGAATCTTGACTATCCTGACCTTTATATAAATCGTTGATGGAGTTCTGTTCAGGTACTCTTGAAATGAGGTTTTGAATGCTAAGTTTCAGGTCTTGCCGGATTAACTTAGCATCGGACTAACGCAAGATGAGTTTAGATAATTGCTCTTCTTGACTGTCACTAACCCTTGTAAGAGGTTCAAAGAACTCAGGCGGTGTTAACCTTTTAGTCACAGATTCTGGTGGGTTGCCACAGACAATTTGTGCCTAGGATTTATGTATGCAGAGTGCCCATGAAGGTGTCTCGCTAAACTCTTCTAACACAAAAGATCTTTCAACCTTAGATCTCTGTGAGAAGTGTTAGTATGATTTCTAAAATAGCAAAATACTGAAAGGGAGGTTTTGCCTTACTATTCCAATGTTTTATCTATACAGAATTATAACTAATAAATATAACGATATTAATTCCTGGGAATGCCAGAAATAAGAAAGTTACACTTATGTAGATTACTTGTTACACTAAGATACAAAACTATTATAGGGCTCTATGTTAAGAGCTGGTATTGCCACAAATAACAAAGATCCTAAAATAAAGTTATTATATCTACAGATAGTATAAGGACGTCGAGGTGCCGTGATCAATAACTATTCCATAAAAATCAATGTTTCCTCAGACCGGGTTGCCGATCCAAAGAAAACTATTTCTACTTGTCTTCCTTCTCCCTTCTCGGGGTTTATATAGTTTTGCAAAAGGGGGGAAGGGTTTTGAGAGCTGGTGTTGTCTAATCCCGAGAAAGTGTTATTTATTCCTATAGGAACTGTGCACGGGTATTGATAATAAAATATATAGAAGGATGTCGTTTTCTATTCCTGCAACATTTGTTAACTATTATTTGGAAAGGAAAACATAGGGAACATAGATTTCTATATATATTGCAAACTTGCTGGCAAGAAGTTTAAGTTTGCACAGAGGGGTAGCAAGGGGGTTTTGAAAACTGGGTGTTGCCTGATCTCACGAAGATATGATTTATCTTTACCCAAGTGTGCATGGGTATGGTTATTAAAATTATATACATCACTCCTCCTCCACTTCTGAGACATTTGTTAGTGGTTGTTTATAAGAATAGTACATAGGAAACATATATTTTGAATAATATCCTTAACCTGTTGGTGCGGGGTTAACCTCTTGGCTGCGCATGGGGGGTATGAGACACCACACGCCTGTGCGCACGTATTTGAGCTGTTCCCATCACTAACATCGTTATTTTACCATAAATATCGTTAATACTTATTTATATGCGCCTATTTTTCCATTAATATGAAGATATTAACCAGTTACAACAATAAAACAAGTGGAAACAGTGTTTGGCTGGTCAAAATCGCGAAATGAAAGCGAGAGTGTGTGTGAGTGAATGTGAGCCAACCTTCCACTCACGAAGCTTTGAGAGACACTGGAGGTACCTCTCAATTCTCTTCCTGACTTCTCCCCTAATTCCCACGCTTGGTAACACTGATGACAACGCCCTGCTAGCAACTCGCTAATGTTAGCACGAGGAGGAGGAGGGGATGTGGAGGAGTGATATTTGGCATGGCCCAGGACCAAAAAAAAAAAAAAAAAAAAGTTCAAGTTTTTTTGGGGTGTTTTAAATGGATTTTTTTAGGCCCAGGATCTTAAGAGTCTTCCCGCAGTCGCCCGGGGAAACTCTTAAGAGTCTTCCCGCAGCTCCTGGGTTAAGGGGTAATCTCAGGGGTCACGAGGGGGGAGTCGGTTTGTTCGTCGTGCGTATGTTTTTTCTTACGTATTCTATATGGCTGGTAAGTCTTCCAAATAGGCTTGAGGGGATATGTTTAAGGTTAGTTTTTCTCGTTAGAGTGAACATAATATATTCTAACTTAAGATTATTCATTAAACAGGTTTTACATTAGCTTAACCCTCTCCGTCTCATATGACGCGATCGCGTCATATGGCGGTTTTGCCCAAAAGTATCATATGACGCGATCGTGTCATAGGAACTTAGTGAAATAGCTCAATAATAAGTTATATGACACTTTTGCATCATTTTGAGCTCAGTAAGTTAGGTAAGTTAGATCATAATCTGTCGGTTGATGGCAACCCAAAATTTCTCCGACTTCTAACGGTCCCTCAGTGTGAGAAAGACTGTTGTTGGGGAAATACCGGTCGGTCTGCCAACCCGTAAGTATGTTAATATAATATCTCTGGGGGGGTTAATAGACTGACAATCTTGGATGCGGACTTGGCTATAGTGCGGCGTCCTTAGGTCACGTGACTTTCCTCCCGGGTTAAAGGAGGGAATGTTTTGGCAGACAAATCTTTATAGTTTGCACATAAAAACATCTCACAATCTCTACTTAGGTTAGAGTTACTTAATATATTTAGGATTGAGATTCTGGATAAGTCAATCTTCATGCAGAATCAATTATAACTGCTACTTAAGACTTTTATACCGTCGACTGTATCTGTATCGGTTGGTACTGCTGGGGGTCACTTCCTTATCTAGAGATTTGTAGAGGGCAAAAAGTTTGTTGGCTCACCAACTCTGAAGGAAGCATGTGTGATTTGTTTGATTTTAACATAGAGAATTGTTAGTTTCTAAAGAAGGCATGTATATGGTTGTTTTATAATTCTTATAGAAGTTTAGAAAGCATCTCTAGGAGATGGTTTGATAGGACTCTCGTAATTTGACGAGATCCTTAGGCATGGTTGTTTTCAGTACATTTAGTTTACTTGTATAACTCTTTTTAGTGACAGGTTTCCTTAATATTAACTACACTCTTTTGCTCATTGTTTTTCTTCTTAATGTTTATTGTTTCCTTACACATATTCCATTCACATATGCATTGCCTCCGATAGCGCAGTTGGAATGGTTGTACATGCTAAGATTGGTATGCAGGATTCGAAACTACATAAAAAATCGTAGTCTTGTGCAACATTCTTTAACTGTCTTCGTGGTGCAATGCATAAGTGTGTTGATTTTCGGTGTGAGCGTCCTGGGTTCGAATCCCCGGACTGCCACATGTGTTTGTTAATTTCATTAATCGAGTTTAGGAGTAAAGTTGGTTAGTGGAGAGAACATAATAATTAATATTAATTACACATATATATACTGTATATATATACAGGTTTTTATTTGTCATATCAAAATGGTTGGGAAAACAAGATTCTCCTGGTGACTGTTGTGGTCTTGTCTAGGCAGATTTTCTTTCCCGGCGTGACGGCGTGACGGGGGTTTCCTGGTCCATATTGGCGAGTCGGCCATCTCTTGGTCCTGTCTTCCGGGTGGGTGACCTTGACATTGTTGGTTGGGGCGGGGTCATGGCATTCCTTTCCGTTGGTTTCTTTTCTTCTGCTTTTCTGGTTTTCTTTTTCTTGTTCTTTTCTGTTTTCTTCTCCTCTCCTTCCATTGTTTTCGTTTTCCTCGTTATTTTAATAATGATAATAAGTAAAGTAATAATAACAATATTTATAATAAGACATCAAGAGAATTTATATCTTATCAGTTTATCTTAACAATGTCCCTATATTTTTAAGCATTCTAGCTCTAGCTAAACCTTCAACTTTATTGTTGTTAACCATCCATATTACTTGTTCTGTAACATTGTTTATAAGAGGATTTCTACAATTTGTTAATTTAGCCTAAATTGTTAAATTTTGACATTCGGGCTATCGTACCAGACTACTAAAATTATCGTATTTCCCAGTAAATTATCGTATTTTCTAGGCTATAGCCTAATGTCCTAAGTGAAATATCATCCCTAGGCTAGGCCTACATTAATTTCACTCCCATAACTGAATACTGTAGATATATACAGTAATTGCCAATTATGATAAATTATTATAGCCTACTGATCTCCCTTTTCACTCACCGGAACTCCTGGATGTGTGGGGCCTGTGGGATAGTAAGCCTATGCATGGTGTGTCGAGACTGGGCCTGCTTGCTGCACTCAAATATGAATAGTTTTTAAAAATCCTACTGAAGGAGACGGCGCATGCGTATTGATAGCCAAGCCACCACTTGAAGGCAAAGTTATGTGGGCTATGGCCTCACTCATGGCCCGGCAGTACATAACCGTCACCGTATCTCTCTCTCGCTCTCTCCTATTATACAAATTTAAGGGGAAAAAATCACTGGAGACAAAATTATCGTATTTTAGTGTACGATACATAACTTTGTATCGTACATCGTACACAGACCGAAAATATCGTACAAATACGATAATTATCGTACGGTTAACATCACTGAATTTAGGACGCTGTAGAACATAGTGGTGCAGGGTGTGAGATCTTGGTTCCTTACAGAAATGGCAGCACATTTCATCTTCTGCTTTTTTCACTCTTAGCTGTCACATGTACGTATATCCTACTTTTAATCTAGTATATAAGGAATCCTTAGGAGCTATCCTGAATATTATTCCTAGGGGGTAGAGGAGAAATGGATATAAAGTAAATAATTAGACCTGGGGAGATGAAATGGCCTAGGCTATAAATATGATACTGGGTCGGCGTTTGACTTACTTGTAAACATGTATGTGTAGGTTATCTGTGGTAGTCCCAGTAATATCTATGAAGTACTTCTAGTATTAAAGGAACTTTGCTGTGATGCAAAGAGTGTAGGTTAGGTGATGGACATGTCGGTAGGTGTAGTTCAGTGAAGTTCTGTTGTTATGTGGCAGCAACTGGTGGTTTGTTGTGACCGGGACGAAGTCTCTGTGTGAAGTGTACTGAGATGCCCTTTTAAATCCACGGACTGCCACATGTGTTTGTAAATTTCATTAATCGATTTTAGGAGTATAGTTGGTTGTTGGAAGGAACATAATAATTGTAACAATATAAATATATTTAAGGGCTCTATATTGTCTCCCGTGATTAAATAATAAGGGAAAATAAACTAAGATATAATTGGTGCAACCACAGTAATATTTATCCACAAAGATAAATAAAGTAATGTGTATAAACAAAAAGGAACCAGCTGTCGTGAACCCGGGAAATTCAAACTACGGTATATATACCAGCTAGGATTCACGACATACTCCGCCACCAGTTATATACAAAGTATTTACAATTGTCCCGTCCCGATTATGGATCGCCACAACTGGGAGGAACCCAAAGCAGCCCGACGTGACGGCCTCTGAGGGGTATCACCTCGGTCCGCTCCAGTAGCAGGAAGGATATTATCAGAGTTCGGCTTGCTGTCGCCATCCACTACCTCTAAATCTATTTCTAGTGGGTATAGCTTAACCACCGGTCTGGTGGTCAAACCGGCTCCTGTTTTTACCTGAACTACCCTACATTCGTGGTCAGGACCACAAAGAAGTTTCATTATCCGACCTATACGCCAAAAAAGTCGGGGGCCGTCATCATGTACTAGAACGACGTCCCCAACTTGCGGCGATGCTATCCCTTTTTTTACCATTAAGTGACGATGTTGCTCCCTGAGTGATATTAGATAATCAGTGCTCCACCTTTTCCACAGGTCATGTGAGAGCTTCGTAACATATTGGAAGCGTTGGTTGACGGAATCATTGTTACGCCAAGTCGTGTCCTTGAGATCTTCCTCCGTGACTTCCCGCCTTGGAAAGCTTCTGATCCGCCTCCCATGAACCAGTTGTGAAGGAGTGATGGGTAGAGGGTCTTCAAGATCACTGTAGCTGTAACCAAGCGGGCGATCATTGACTGTGGCCTCGAGCTCCAGTAATACCGTATTCAGTTCCTCTGTGATAACCAATGCTCGACCCAGTACCTTCTTCAAGCCAGCCTTTAGGATGCCAATGACCCGTTCCCATATGGCACAGAACCATGGCGCCCTGGCCGGTATAAACCGCCACTCGCACTTGAATTCCGCTAGAGTACCTTTTAACCTTGCATCATCCATCAACTCCCGTAATGTACTGGCTCCGCTAACAAATGTGGTGGCATTATCACTCATCATAATCTCAGGGTAACCCCTCCTGCTACTAAACCTACAGAACGCATGCAAAAATGATTCGCAGGAGAGGTTAGACACCGTTTCTACATGGACCGCTCTAGTAACTGCACAGGTGAATAAGACTACATATAGTTTACTTACAGTACCCCCCTTCTCTTTTACCGGCAAGGCACCTGTGTAGTCAACCCCCGTTACCTGGAAAGGACTCACTTCCTGAACCCTAAACTCCGGCAATTTAGGGGCCTGTACAGCACGGTATGATGTACCTTGCAATATCTTGCAGATGATACATCCCCTTAAGGCTTTCTTTACTACCTGTCTAATCTTGGGGATCCACCATCTTTGCCTTATGTAATTTACAACATAACTAACACCACTATGGTTACACACAGCCCGTAGCCTAGTAGGTAGCGCTCTCGTCTCACACACGAGGGATCGGGGGTTCAATCCCCCGGCCGGGCGGAGACAAATTGGGCTTGTCTCCTTTCATGTGTTAGCCTCAGTTCACCTAGCTGTAAATAGGTACCTGGAATAAGTGGACGACGTTGTGACGTCCCATCTGGGGTTGGCAAAAATGGTACAAGGCGAGATGGGTATCATATGGTTCACCTAAGCTACTGGTCAACCTAAGCCTTCAGGTGAGACTGGTACCGTAGTGAGAATGGTACCATACAGATTAACCCTAAGCCTTCGTTTCCAGATGTCGCCAATTGGCTAAAATACAGACTACACACACATCCACAGCCATTCCAACGATACATAAACACTTAACATGCATTTCACGCAATACATTCCCAGTTAAGGAGGCGCGATAATAATGAGCTTAGCTCGCATTGCGTGGATTCCCCTTGACGAAACAAGCAAGTGAATAACACTTTGTGGCAGTAATTACTAAGGAGAGTGGCTATACGATGTTTATTAGGGATAAGGATAGGGTACTTGGAGCTATCATGTAAAGCTGAAAAGTGTAGCCTACCTCTACAGCGTATCATGCCTCCCTCCATATAGAGGCCTAACTGCTTCACTATATTGCTTGGTGTGCCCTGTCCTTTTGACAAATAGTGGTGTTCCTCAGAGTAAGCTTCTCTCTGAGCTACCTTAATCATGGCTGACTCTGCTGCTCATAATTCCGGCACCGTCAAGTATGCCGGTTTTGCCTGATAATTCCCTTGTGTCTTCTCTTTAAGAGTCTTAACAAACCTAAGGTAATAAAAGTTAGTGAGTTAGAGAAGAGTGAAAAAGAGAGGGAGTACAAGGAAAGACTAAATGAAAAGTGGATGGAAGTGAGAGAGATGGAAGAGAGAGAAGTAGAGGTTGAATGGCAACAGTTTAAGGAAGGAGTGAAAGCAAGTGCAGAGGTAGTATGCGGCAAAAGGAAAGTAGGAGGCAGAGGTATCAGGAAGGGAAGCGAGTGGTGGAATGATACGGTGAGAAAGGCAGTTGAGGAGAAGAGACAGTGTTTTGAGTGGGTTTTACAGGATGGTAGTGTTGAGGTATGGGAGAGGTACAAGGAGAAAAGGAGAGAGGCAAAACGGAAAATTAGAGAAGCGAAAAAAGATGCAAACGAAAGGTGGGGCCAAAAGCTGAGTGAGAATTTTGAAGAACGAAAGAAGATGTTCTGGAAGGAGGTAAATAAAGTAAGGAAAGGAGGACAAAAGAGGGAAGAGTCAGTGAAAGATGAAAATGGAGAATTACTAGTGGAACCAGTTAAAGTGAGGAAAAGATATGCTGAGTATTTTGAATCTTTGTTAAATACAAGAGATGGAAGAGAAGCAGTGATTGAAGCAGAGGTGGATGGAGATAGGTTACCCAGGCCACCCAGGTGGCAGGGAATGAATGAAAGGATTGAGGAAAATGAGGTGAAAGAAGCAGTGAAACAAATGAGAGCGGGAAAAGCAGAAGGTTTGGATGGTATTGCTGTGGAGTGTATAAAGAAGGGTGGAGATGTGATAATAGATTGGTTGGTGAGACTTTTCAATGTGTGCTTTGTTGTGTCAATGGTACCAATAGACTGGAAGAGTGCATGTATTGTGCCGTTGTACAAGGGGAAGGGAGATCGGCAGGAGTGTTCAAGTTATAGAGGTATTAGTTTATTGTCAGTGGTTGGAAAGCTGTATGGCAGGGTGTTGATAGAGAGGATAATAAAGTGTACGGAAGTTGCAATAGGAGAAGAACAGTGCGGTTTTAGGAGGGGAAGAGGGTGCGTGGATCAGATGTTTGCAGTAAGACAGTTATGCGAGAAGTATTTAGAGAAGCATAAGGAGATATTTTGGGCTTTTATGGACTTGGAAAAAGCGTATGATCGTGTGGACCGTGAAGCAATGTGGAAGGTGTTAAGGATTTATGAAATAGGAGGAAATTTGTTAGAAGCAGTTAAGAGTTTTTATGAAGGGAGCAGAGCATGTGTGAGAGTAGGAAATGGTGAGTTGAGTGAATGGTTTGAGGTAAAGGTAGGTTTGCGACAGGGTTGTGTAATGTCACCATGGCTGTTTAATATGTTTATGGATGGTGTGGTGAGGGAGGTGAAAAGGAGAACTATGGGAAGAGGATTGGGTTTAGTAGGAAAGAATGGTAGAGATTGGGAGTTGAATCAGTTGCTGTTCGCTGATGACACAGCATTGGTGGCGGATTCTGATGAGAAACTGCAGCGGGTAGTCAAAGAGTTTGGTGTGGTTTGTGGAAGGAGGAAACTGAAGGTGAACGTCAATAAAAGTAAAGTAATGGTGTGTAATAGGGGAGAGCATAGGGTGAATCTAGATGTGAGGCTGGATGGGGAAATATTGGAACAAGTAGAGTGTTTTAAATATCTAGGAGGAACGATAAGCAGGAGTGGAGGTATGGAAGTGGAGGTAAAACAGAGAGTGTGTGAAGGAAGGAAGGTTTTCGGAGCAATGGGAAGTATGTGGAAGACGAGAAATCTCGGAGTGAAAGTAAAAAGTGCACTGTATCAAGGAATTGTTGTGCCAACAGTGATGTATGGGGCTGAGACATGGGCTCTGAAGAAAAAAGAGAAAAGAGGGCTGGATGTGATGGAGATGAGCTGCTTGAGGAGTATGTGTGGAGTTACTCGTAGAGACAGATTGAGGAATGAAGAAATACGTAGGAGAGTGGGGCAGCAGGAACATTTGTCAGCCAGAGTGGACAGAAGGGTGCTGAGCTGGTATGGTCATGTTGAACGAATGGGAGATGAAAGGCTTACAAAGAGAATATGTGAGTCAGGTACAAGGGGAGATAGAAGGGCAGGAAGACCCCCATTGAGATGGAGAGACTGTGTAAGAAAGGCTTTGGATGATAGAGGAATGACTATAGATCAGGCAGAGGAAGTGGTGGTGGACAGGAGTGAATGGAGAATGCTTGTGAATAGTTGAGTGAACACGTGGTCATTTGGAGTAAGGGGTCGGGCGCAAGTTCGACTAGATAATAGTCCATCAGGCGCCTGGCCCGGGGGGACGATTAATATGAAGGGTGTGCCTGGAAGTGTGGTGGGAGGGCTTGTGGCTTTGGCTCCGCTGCATGTCTGCCTGCCGAGATCGGAACCTCTCCGGGTGGTCAGGGGCTGGGGGAGTGCTGGAGCGACCTTGGTAACCCTGGTCTCTGGGTCTTCTCCTGGGTGACCTGGATGTGTGTGAGTTTGTGCTTTTTATCTGTGTTTATTTTTTGTTTTATGTTGTTTTTGTGTTTTCCCTGTTCTTGCTCTGTCTTGAGTCGGCTACCCCCAAAATGGGGATTGGGCCAGAGCATATAGATAGATAGATAGAACAAACCTAAGGACCCATGCCATTACATGCCATGACTTCATATATGAGCCATACCGGTCCCAATTCAATATGGCAGTAGGGGCAACCGGTACCAGCAATGACAGGGTTCCTTCTTGACTCATGTTACAACCCACAGTGGTGTCCCCTCCAATTGGGCCATGATCAGGCCATAGCATTTGGTGAGGTAGCCATGTGGGCCCTCCCCACCAAAGCGAAGAAGCAACTAAGGACACATATGAAATCCCTCTGGTAACTAGATCACACTGGGGTTGTCCTCTGTGGACACATAACGAAAATAAGCGCCGGGGACTAATGACTTTATCTCATCAACTCTATTTTGAACATATATAGGCAAAATCTTTTTACTAGACAACCAGCATAGGGTTATCTGGCTGTCCGACCAGAGGTATACATTCTCTATAATCAGCTCGTCCGCGTAGGCCTCACATATATAACATGCGAGACGAGCTGCGAGAAGAACAGCAGTCAACTCCATCTTAGGTATGGTGAGGGACTTAATAGGCGCCACCTTAGCTTTGGCCATTACTAACCTACTCACCTCATCACCAACCGCAAAGGCCGCTACACCATATGCTACTGAGCTAGCGTCACTAAATAGGTGCAGCGTAACCCTCTTAGAATTAGTGACCTGACGGGGAAACATGATACCTGTACTATCTATCATATCGTTATAAATACCCTGCCAGTTAGCTCTCATGTCATCTGGAATGGGGACATCCCACCCACACTCTAATCTCCACAAGTCCTGTACGAACCTCCGCGCCCGGATGGTTACCGGTAGCAACACTCCTAGAGGATCGAACACACTCGCGGTTAGACTTAGAGCCTCGCATTTCGTAACCAATGCAGGGCTATTTCCGCGGCAATTAACCTGTAACATATCCTTATTAGTTAGCCACCCAACGCCAAGTACCCTAACCCCGTCTTGTTTGGCGGAAGCTATACCCTTCAGCTGCAACAGTTCCCGCAAATTCTCATTATTTGTGACCCACTCACGTAAAGACAGGTTAGCGCTGGAAAATATTCTACGGGCATCCCAACATTGTTGCTGCAAATCACCCATATTATCACCAGTCCCCTGCAAGTTATCAATATACAGCCCCCTTTTGAGCTTATTAACTACTTCACTGTTCTCCTGTATCATAGACAGGTGTTTTTGAATGGTAGCATGAAGGAGGAACTGGGAACAGGTGGCCTCGAACAGAACTGCATGGAACCGGTAGACAATGTAAGGACTTGCAACATCCAAGGGATCAACGGGCCACAGAAACCTAGTAGCATCCCTATCTTTCTCACTCAACCCCACCATGACAAATGCTTTCTCAATATCACTCACCCAGGCAAATTGATGGCATCTAAAGCGCAGAAGCACCGGGGTGAGGTCAGCCACTAGCGATGGACCTGTATGGAGACAGTCATTCAGACTGAACGCCTTCTCGTCCATCCTAGCCGAACAGTCAAACACTATCCGTACAGGCGTAGTAACACTATCCTTGGTAATACCATGGTGAGCTAAGTAGTGAATGGGATGACCAGCTTGATTCCTGTTTTCAACCCTTTCAATAAACCCCCTTTCTATCTGATTATCCAGAACCTTTGTATACTATTGACAGTAGTTGGGATCTTTTATAAACTTACGCTGCAAGCCTCTCATTCTGCCCAGGCTAACTTAAAGTTATCAGGTAATTTATCTATGTTATCTCTCCACGGCAGTTCCACTATATACTGTCCCTGTGCTTCGGAATACTGTACCGTTTCAGAAAATCTAGTTAAGACTTTCTCCCCACCCTTACCAGTCTCATTAGGACTTATACCAATATGGTCCAAGTCCCATAGAGCTGTCAGATCCTTTAATTCTGGAGAATTCCTGCCAATATCTTCCTGTACCTCCACTAAAGGGTCTACTGCTAACTTAAGAACAGTGACTAACTCTACATGGGTCTCTTCTATATCTGACTGATAAGTGCCACTCAGTGCGTAACCATAAATTGTGGGTAACATAACTATACTTCCTTCCCTGACATAGCCTGAATGTACAAAGTGGTAATAAAAATCTGCCCCAATCAGTAACCCTATCATATCTCCATCAGTGATACCTGGATCTGCTAATTTGTAACCCCAAGCCTTGATAGCATTTACCTCCATCCCTAATCCCCTCCCTGGCTTGTATACTGGTAACTCCTCCACCACAACGGCTCTCAAATTACGCACCCTTCTTCTGTGATGATAGGTTAACTCTACTATTTCATACTCAGTACTACCAAGTGAGCCAGTAAATCCCTGGAGCTTTAGCTTTCCTTACTAACCCTAACATAATCAAGCTGCGATAAAGCAGAGCGCAAGATGAAGGTACGCTGCGAACATTGGTCCAACAAAGCTCTTACTCTACTGGTATGACCATTTCTATCGGTCAAGGGAATCTGAATGGTAGGCAACAACACTACATTACGGCCTGAAGCCACAGCCATGGTCACTGTTGGTTCAGGGGCTGCTGGTTGTCCAGTTTGTTCAAGGCGTGGCGTCGGACACAAATAATTAAAATGTTTCTGTTGGCAGAATCGGCACGGCCTAATTTTAGGGTTAGTACACCCCTGGCTGCCATGTTCTGACGACAGGCACCCGACGCACAATTTCAACTGCCTTGCTCTATTGGCCTTGGCGGGACTGTTCTTGTATTTAGCACACTTTGCCCAAAAATGTCCTGTCTTTAAACACAACTTACATCCATACTTCTGCTTGGTATCGGGTTTCTGATACACTGCATATGCTGCTGTGGCGGTCGCCCCAAACTGTTCTAGTGGATTATGTCTACTTTCTAGATTGCACACTTCAGTCTTAAACACACGAACATATTCATCCACATCCAGCCAGTTGTCTTTTAATTCACGCTTAATCACTTCAGAGAGTGCACTAGGGAGTTTATTATGCAACAGTACTGCACACATTTCACTTACTGTTACATCCATAGAGCGTAATGATTCTAACGCACACTCAAATGACGCGGAAAAATCTTTCAGAGCACTGACCTCCTGGCTAGGATGTGGGAGATTACACAGTTTCGCTATGTGAACTGCTTTGATGCGATCCTTTTGACCATAACTGTTTTTCAATATAGTGACTGCTGGTTCATAACTTGCAGCGACCAAACTAAATCCACTAACAATTTGTAGATCCTCACCACTAAGTTGTCCCTTTAGATACGTAAATTTCTGAATGTCAGTTAAGTCTGTTTGGGAGTGAACACTACAATCAAAGAGCTCCCAGAAACCCACCCACTGTGTTGGATCCCCATCAAAAACTGGCAACTTCAGGGAGGGTAGCTTAATACCCTTCTGCTTCCTACTTGCTGCACTATCATGAGATCTACCAGTAGTGGTTGTCTGTAGAGCACTATCCAACTCAGCTAACTGACTGTTTACTTGATTAACATACTGCATATCTTTCACCATCTCATCCTCTAACTGATCATCTGAATATAAGCTATACAACTCTATGCTATACGACTCGATATCAGCTAGGGCCTTTTCTAAAGTGATTTTCACACCCCTTACATCATGCAGTGTAGCAGCATGTTCAATAAATTCAGACAGATTAGAGGTAAGCTTAGTAATCCCTCCCTTCTTGGCGGCCCTGAACCGCCGCAATGACTTTATTTTATCCTCCATTCTTAAAAGTTTACGGTAACCAAAGCTTAAGGAACAACAATACTAATCGTCACTGTAGGCTAACCTATTCTAATCTATTCTAAGCTTAGGCTAACCTACTTACATTGATGACGACAGCAACCAAGCAAATTGAAGCATGCAGATCGCGTGCCCCCTTTGAGTTTACAAATGATCAAAGAAAAGGAAATTTACCCTATGTCATATTACTCTACTTTACAATATTTACTTTACTAGGCTATATTAAATTTTAACAAATTACAAAGAAAAAGAAAGAAGGATCAAGACTCCTCTGAAGGAGGAACAGCCGCAGCCTGTTCTAGTCTTTAGATCTAGCCTATTGCGTCGACTGCTCCTCCTCGGCCCCGTCCTTCTCCTCAAAGAAGGCACGTGCTCTGTCCAGTAGCCTATCTAACACCTTCCGGCTCCCTGGCGCATCTAAATGAACTCCATCCCACAAGTCGGTCTTACTCATCCCCATGGCAAAGTACCTTTGTTTAGTAAATGGGAGATTTCTTCGCAAGCGGAGGTTCACACCATTCTTTGTCCTATTGTACTCCTCAGGAGTCATACCCCTAGGGCTTACCTTAGACTCCAGACTGACCACCAGACAGTGACCCCCAGTCCTCTCTTCTATCTCTTCAGCTAGAGACTGGAGCCCGAGGGCCACCCCCTGAAGGTCAGCCTGCAGGGATAAATCATTTCCCCCGAGGATCAGGAACGTAAGATCCGGCTTGTAGGCTAGGAGCTCATCCCAGGCCGAGGTCTGCCTGACAGTGTCTACCCTTGCCCCTGGTCTATACAGTTGTTTAACAAAAAAGGCAGGGCACTGCACTGGACGATCCAGCGGAAAATCCCGCACATAGGAATGGCCGAAGAGGACCACCTTTCGCAAAGGCACAGGGTAATATCCGGACGATGGCACAAACTCTTGGCCAACGCCCCCTGCCCTTGCAGCCTTCCCCGGTCCGCCCCTCGGCATTTGTCCACTGGATCGCCCAGCTCTACACAAAGGCAGACAAGTCAGGCTTAACACCCCCCCCCCAATTCTTTTCAATATATAACAGATGGTCCAGTATCCTGGTCACACGGCACCAATTATATCCTGAATATTATTCCTAGGGGGTAGAGGAGAAACGGATATAAAGTAAATAATTAGACCTGGGAAGATGAAATGGCCTAGGCTATAAATATGATACCTGGTCGGCGTTTGACTTACTTGTAAACCATGTATGTGTAGGTTATCTGTGGTAGTCCCAGTAATATCTATGAAGTACTTCTAGTATTAAAGGAACTTAGCTGTGATGCAAAGAGTGTAGGTTAGGTGATGGACATGTTGGTAGGTGTAGTTCAGTGAAGTTTTGTTGTTATGTGGCAGCAACTGTTGGTTTGTTGTGAACGGGACGAAGTCTCTGTGTGAAGTGTACTGAGATACCCTTTTATTGTAACAATATAAATATATTTAAGGGTTCTATATTGTCTCCCGTGATTAAATAATAAGGGAAAATAAACTAAGATATAATTGGTGCAACCACAGTAATATTTATCCACAAAGATAAATAAAGTAATGTGTATAAACAAAAAGGAACCAGCTGTCGTGAACCCGGGAAATTCAAACTACGGTATATATACCAGCTAGGATTCACGACAGGACCATACCTGTATCGCCCATAATTATGTAAAGTTAGTTCTTTGTGTAACATTAATTACGTAGTGATCTAAAGTCAGGCTGTTACTATAATATAGTAACAATAGAAAAAATGGTTAAAAAAAGGGAAACAAGATATTATCTTGTTTCCCTTTTTTTAACCATTTTTTCATCCTGCTTTATACGTACTATTGATTTTATTTGTTTCAATGATGGCATGCAATCTAGATCAATAGTTTCTTTTTCTGTCCCTAGTTTTGCCAGTTTATCGACTCTTTCATTGTTAACTATCCCTACGTGAGACGGTATCCAAGTGAAGGTAATTTTCCTGTGTTTATTACGAAGATTATATATAATAATCTTACACTGATCAACTATATCTTTACATACTGGGTGCTTGCTTTTTAAGGAGAGAGAGAGAGAGAGAGAGAGAGAGACCCATACGCCTCTTCCAGTATTAATTGAAATATATATTCGCCAAATATCAGTTATTATTGTTGTTCACGTTTAAGCTTTTCATTACCTACGCACATCACCTAATGCATGGCGAATTCATATGACAATTGCTGAATATAACCATCGCTTTGACGAAAATATCTGAGACAACGTTAATTCAGACTGAAAAATATGTATATTAACCAATATAGCCTCCAAGTCGGTCTGATTCGATGATACAGGATCAACCGATCGCTCCCTTCAGTATCACCTCTGGCACCGGGTGAAATGAGTGAGGAGTTTTCCGCTGAGCCTTCCTCCTCGTCCTGCACACCCTCGGCACCCTGCAGATCAGTCGAATCTATGGGTGATGCAGATTCAGTACTGTACATCCCCTCGATCAGATCTATCTCCTCCCCTAACAATTCCTCCGGCTGTGCAACCTGGGCCATAGATTTCATGCCCTCACACACCGGAAGCAAATCAGGAGGCAGCTTCTTAGCCTCCTTGTTCCTCTACTCTGGCTGTACCTGCTCCGACACCACTACCGGAGGTGGAAAGACTCTACTCCCTGCCATATCTGCTCCAAGAAGAAAATCAATCCCCTCCACAGGTAATGTGTCCATGACTGCTACGTTCGCCGTCGCCGTGACTACAGGACACCTAAGATGAACAGGAACGAGGCTATAATAGGCCTCAGTGTTTACACCTCGACATAACACAAACTCGTCAGATTTTATCGGCTTCCCCGTCAAGTTCAAACACATGGACTGCTTAGCTCCCGAATCCCTAAGAACCTTGACTGGATACACCTTCCCACACAGCTCTACTTCACCCTCATGAACGAAAGCCTGGCACCAAGCGAGCGAGGCTTCTGGACCTGCATTGGTACCTAGTTGAGACACTTTGTCGGGGGCAGGCTATGCCACGAACGTTGGCACCCCATGCTTCACCCTTCGGTCTGCCTCCAACCTCGGCAACAAAGATTCATCTCCCCTCCCTGGATTCCAACCACTAACGACACAGGCTTAGCAAGCGCTGCAGAAGACTTTGCCTGGGGACAGTTTGGTTTAATATGTCCGGTCTGTTTACACCCATAACACCTAACAACACTGGAATCAGGTCGGGCTGAATTTGGTGATTTTGGTTTGTCTCCACCGTTATTATTACGTGTGGGACCAGGGCCACTATTACTGTACCCTCCGCTTCCACCTGCTCGGTACTTCTCGTCACGTGCAGTCGTGGGGGGGGAGGGGGGGGGGGGGCATATCTGGCACGATCATTAAAATCCTTGGTTGCCAACACTCGATCGTCAGCCCACACGGCAGCATCAGACAGCTTGCCGGGGCGCTTCTCACGGATCTTTTGGCATATCTCTGTCGACATTGTTGGTAAAGTGTTCTAGCAGGAAAAGCTCAATTGCCTCATTTAAATTGGTTACATTTTCACTCAAAAGCCAACGAGACAAACAATCACGGAGGTACTTAGCAAACTCAACATGGGTATGATTAGGCTTCTTCCTTGCATTACGAAATTTAAGGCGATAGTCTTCTGGTATGAGTTCATAAGCCTTAAGGATAGCCTGCTTTAAATTATCATACTCTGCTAAGTCCTCCACTGACATCCTATCATATTATGCCTCGAGCGCTTTTCCCTTGAGAACATTTGCCACCAATGCCACCCAGCGTTCCCGTGGCCACTCGAACTCCCGTGCTTTCTTTTCAAATCCCTGGAACCATTCAGTGACTTTTTCCTCGTCAAAAGCGGGAACGAGCTTCAGGCTACGAGACAACTTTAACTCGCTAGATTCCTCCCTGTGTACCGTGCCCACTTGTCCCCTTGTATACCTACCCCCGTCTACCTAAACTTTGGTTCTTTGTAACTCCATTGTCATTCTCTGTGTTTCTAACCTCTCCTGCATCTCTCTCTCTTTCTCTTCTCTTCTCTCTTGCATTTCCAATTTCTTCAACTCTAATTGTATTAGATCATCACTCGATAGCCCTACCGGGGCAAAAGTAGGGGGTGGGGTAGGAATATAAGCGGGACGGTAATGTGGCTGAATTGTAGAAAGTCCGGCTGGGATAAATGGGGAGGTGTAACCTGGTTCTGTGCCGCCCAGCCAGCGGCAGGAGTAGAGTGTAAAGGATAAAAATGGGGTTGAGTAAGTTGGGGCACACCAGGGGGCACGTCAGGCAACAACGGGGGAACAACAGTAGGACATGTAAACTGAGAAGACATTATGCTCTCATTAAAAGGACTGGGTGTGCACGGCGGAGAGCGTGCAGGTGTGATATAGCCTCCTGCCGGCACAGGCTCTGCCTCCTCTCGAACATCATAATAATACTGCCATATATACTGCTGACATGCTTCCCCCGTGGTAAGAAGAGACCCCTCTACTCCCAACACTGATGCTATCAACCTCAATTCCTCCACCCTTCTCAACTGCATCTGTTCCCATTCTGGAGAACTCCGAAGGAACACTCTCGCATCCTCCTCACTGGTGATATGCAACGGCACGACACTCTCCCCCTCCTCTCTTGCTTGTTGTTCAGACATAATAAAATATAAATTTAAAAAAAAAAATCCTCTGATCAAAATAAATCTAATTAATACTGCTGGTGATATTCTGATTATCCTAGGCAAGGTCGTGCGACCACTGTTACGAATCTGGACCTCAGTTGTTTAGAGACGGTATATGAAAATAATTACTAATGGAAATGCACCTTGTCTCTCTACCAAACAATACCACGACGCAACAGGTAAGAGCACTTTGAACGCTTCCAGGCTCTTCTCAGGGCTTAAGGTGCACACTGCCCTGCTCCTATTCTGAATAATAAGTAGAACAGAAATAATCATGTAACTTACTAGCTACGAGAACTCGAAACCAACACCGGGATTAGCAATGCTGGGTTGGATAATCAAAACAGTTAAATACATATAGGCTACCAGCAGACATCAACGAAAAAAAGAGTGCAGGTGTACTTCGAGCATAACAGGCTATGCGCGCCCTCGACAATACTAAACCGTGCGCAAACCAGCCAACGGTAATCCACTCTTAACCCAAGAGAGTTGCACATAATAATATGGCATATAATATTGTTCTAACAATACAAGGCAGTGTCCTAATATGACTACTAACCTCGGAGTGATATTAGTAGAAGCAGGTTGCCCTGACCCCCCTCTTATATAACACCAATATATCCTGCTTCAACCTGGGCCCCCCAGTGAGTTACCGCCCAAACAATGAACTCTTAGAGTCCACCTCCCACACTCACTTAACTATGGCGGTGGGGGGGTCCAGACTGAAGCTGGATTCCTAATTAATATTAAACACTCCGTTGCTCCCAGTTCGAAACCCGAGATAGGGAACACACAAGTGCTGGGGCAGAACTGTCAAGGTTGTTACCGGGTCCTAAGCACGAACACTGGGAAAAATATGTAGGGGTTATGGATGTGTGTGTGTGTGGACTGTCTATGGGATTAACAGTGCTTATTAGTAAGGACCCCGGCAAACCTCCCAGCTCTTCCCTATCACGAATCCCAAAGTAGCCACCGAAGGTACAGAACATATGATAAAACAAGGGAAATATAGTAAAATGCTGATCAGAGGAAAGGAATAATAAAAAGGAAGAAATGGATGTCTAGGATTTTCTGTTAATTACGTTACGTTACTATTATGCAAGCAAGGAAAAATAAACAGGGGCAGACTGGTGTGCCACTAGAGAGAGCTACCACCACCTATACTGTCTGGCCGCCCACGAGAGAATGATGAGGCCTGGCCCTGGCGAAGCTGGCGGGAGCCAGGCTCAAACTAAGGGGGGGTTGCAAGATATCACCACACGATATAACACTAAGACAATTCACAAGAATAACTTATACTAACGTATTCCTGTGTTAACATATTGACTAAAACAGAGTGGCAAATAAAATAAAGTACATCTTTATATTGCAACACAACTGAACTTACAATGGTCACATAATTAAGTAAACTCGTGTTGCTTAGTGAGAGAGCAACACTACCTCCACCTCCCCCCCTTCGAGAAAGCAACATTCCATCCTCCACTTCCTCCCTACCCAGCAACACCCAGCCTGCAAATTACAGCATTCCCACTACAACACAACTTCATATACGAAACTAGTAACACTCTATTGGCTCATTCTACACAAATGTTTATGGAGACAAAAATGCTTAGAGATACGGCAAAACTAGTCATGAGTAATTGGAAGGGTATCGGAGAGAAACTCACAATGCCAGGTCTTTCTAATAGACTTGGCACAGCTGCTCATAAAAGACCCTGGTTATTGTGACAATATATATATATATATATATATATATATATATATATATATATACTCTTCCCAAGCTTTCTGGCATCTAGCCAAAAACCTCTCCAACAACTTTTCTTCCTCGTCTTTCCCTCCCCTTTTCCACTCTGATGGCACAACCATCACTTCTTCCTCTGACAAAGCTGAACTCTTTGCTCAAACTTTTGCCAGAAACTCTACTGTTATGCCCTGATTTTATACAAGATTAACTTGGTATAGGTGGGTTCTACACAACTGGGTTATAGGATTTCATGTACAGTACACAAATGGAATCAATAGAGGACATAGATAATATCAGAGTAATGGTTTATAATGCAGCTTTATCCTCCAAAACACTAGGCAGAATAATGGTTATATGTGCACAAGAAACAATGGTAAATTGGATAAGTCAGATGCGTACTTTTGGACTTTTATAATCTCTAGCACTTCTCGCGGATTTGGATAGAGACTCACTTTCCACTTCCAACGTTCAGGTATTAATCTTCTGATCACATTACTTCAACGATACGTCAGGTACACGAATCACATGGGCTAGGTATCACGTTAATTAACTCTCTGGTAATATGCCTCGAAATCAAAGATGCAATTATATGTAATATAGTTATTGCCCAAGATTTAATGTAAAGGGAATAACGGTAGCTAGGTTCACTGGTCTAGTATGTTCACTTGGTTAGGTAATACTTAAGACAGAATATCAGTGGGGGCAATTCAGGTTGGTGGTTAATATTACAATCACTTAATTCAGAATTGCTTTCACTCGAGCCGTAGTCCAATTTGTGAGGACTTATTTCTTCGGCGAGGTTAAACCTGATAGCAAGAATAATTACGGGAGTCGGTTCGCCTAGTCTAACTTCACTGATATATTTTAGTGCACACTAGCATAATAATAACTTTCCTCTTAGCATCCGAGAAGATCGACACACAACTGAATACACTGGATGATTGAGTTAATGGTACCGTAACACTGGTACTTCGAGAATTAGCACTATGATCGAGTTTCCTGGTTATCTTGAGTTGGTGAGATTGGGGGGCTCCCAGCTGCTCCAGGGCCGTCCAATTTGTCCGGGAGTGTAGAGAAGTTGTACAGATGGGTTTACTTGCTTAACCGGTGATGACGCCCCGATATGTAATTACTCCAACTAAGGACCTTAAATTACACTGTCTCGGCTCAACCGTAGTACAATGAATCGGACAAACGTAAGACGGTCGGGAGAAGCGACTTTCTTAACTGTCTCTGGTCTTTACGGGAGGTTCAAGGGACGCAGGCGGTTTTGCACCTTTTAGTCAACAATGCTGATGAGGCCTACAGTCGATTGTTGCCAAGGAGTTATACTTGCTGAGTCCTCAATTAAGAGTTTCTCACATAATCCTTTCTAACATAACAAGATCTTTCTGTCCTAGACCAAGTTATGAGTTATGATTGCTTGTAAACCCAAGTAGAAGAGGACACACTACAAGAGGTTTATCAGACAATCAATAATTAGTGAATTTGTTGTTTGCAGGTATAATATTGCCTTCGGGGGTCCCGCTTGCAATAAAACATTCACAAAGGTTTGATTCACATCCTCACAGATATCCACAAACTCGCGGGCACCACAATTATCGAGAATCTTGAGGGGTGGAGGGTTAATAGACTTCAACCAGAGCGGCACAGCCGGTACTTTGATCTCTACTGACGAACTGGTTAATGTTGCCTCTGTGGCATTATTTATAGGCTTGGTCAAGGGGGTGTTCAGAATGTTCTAGAAGTCTGAATGTCGGGGTTGTGAAGGAGTTAATTTATTCTGGTTAATTTAGGGGGGTAGTGAGGGGGTCTTTATCTCGGCAATAGGTAGTCTGTAACATGATTGAGTATTGTGGACATCTGTACTCTAGTGCAAGTCACTATTAGAGTCGATTAGGGCAGGATTTGTTCAAGGGAAGGGTACTACTTTGTTTGGCGCTATGTGGGCCCAGGCAGGAAAACGTTATTCATCAATTCACATAAGTATCCTTCTCTGGTCTAGCTGACATGCTATTCGGAATTTAGGATGGGTTAACCCTTCTTTAGCGGGGCCCGACTTAAGTCCGTATCGAAAAATTTGGACTATGTGGCGGGGCCCGACTTAAGTCTGTGTGCAATTTTGGCGCAATATTAGCTCTGAGAGAGAGACGAGCGACGGGAGGAGCATGGGTTACCTCATGACCGCTCGCCACGGCCGCCGTGGACCGACTGAGATGTACTCCACTTACATCCACCCTCACTTCCTCGCTACATACATAATTATATAAAGAAATTACCGTATTATAGCGATTTTGCCCTTCGGTTGCACGATCGTTGCAAGACAACCAGTGATCGTAGAAGGATGGTTCAGGTGTCATTGGAAAGCTCAATTTACGCCCTTTCAGGGATACATACTTGTATTATGCTCTGGGTCTTGTTTATGCATGAAAAAGAGCACGGAAACAACCCCATTTATGGTAAAAAAAAAACGCTGGGCGGCACAGTGATATATACTCCACCACCCGCTCTTCGAGTGTTAAGGGGGATTTTGGGTTTAGTTAAGGATGGGGTAGGATGGTATTTGGATAGATATCTAGATTTGTAGTGCATAACCTGTTGGAAACTCATCTGTTGTCTGGCAAGAATTTGATGGCTCGCGCGGGTCATGGTAAATCTCCGCGGGGGTTGGTGGGGTCCCCGTGGGGTCGGGGGGGGGGGGGGGCATGCCGCTCCCTGAATATGGTTATAGATAGTTCTTACGTTAATTGGGTTGAGATATGAGTTCAGGTTGTCAGGAGGTATATTCCTAGTTAGGGTTGATCATTACATCTAGTTTTCATGTACGAGGATCACTCGTGGGTGTTAAGAATAGTGGTTTTGTGAAAGTGCAAGTCAGTGGGAAAACTACATCTTTAAGGGGGGGCGAGAGGTGGTCGCCCTTGCCTCGCGCCGGCTATTGCTCTGGTTCAGGTTGTGAGTTGGGCTAGTAAGTTAGAGGATAGTTAATGGGGGTACAAGGATAGGTCTTTACCTTCCATTTTTTGCGGCTAGTGAACGAACTGAGTCGGCAGGTTACAACGTTCTTATGGCGTCTTTACGGGGGGAAGGGTGTGAATTGGGAGGGCTGTGGGGCAAGGCTAGGTCGCTGCGGCGCTCGTGAATTTTGACAGTGACCCTTAATGCTCTGGACATAGGGGTGGCAGTGCCCTATGATAAAACAGGTAGAGTGGTGTGTGCAGCGGTGTGTGAAGGAGAAAATGACAGGGTGACCCAAAAAGGTTTCGACTGGGCATGGGGTCACGAAGTAAAGTAGAGTAGTGTGGGTTGTATACTAGAAGAGGTGATTGACCAAAGATGTATAATAGGCGTGGAAAGAAATGGAAGAGAGGGACACAATGGCGGATAAAAGATAATTAACCTAAGAAATGAATGCATGCATGAATGACGGTATTAGAGCCGTCGTCATAATAAGGTGATGGAACCTGGTGGTTATGTAGGTGACACAACCCGACGAAAGGGCAGTGCCGCTTTGTCGTATTAATATCGGTCGGGCATAATTCTGGTTCATATTATATATATATATACTTAGTTACTAAAAAGGGAACAGCTGAGCATGGGGCTACATCTATCTATACTCGTAATGGAGAGAGAGATACTAGGTAGCTTTCCTGCATCTCTCTTGATAATCGTATGCAGATTGGTCATAGTGAGCTTATCCGTATTAACAAGCCTAAATCAATACAATAACTGGCATAGGGTTATCGGGTGTATAGAGTCGTAGTTAAAGGTTGTTACATAATTCGTAATTAACTTATCTAAATCAACAGGCATATGGATAGATAACTGCTAAAAATGGGGGAACGAAGATAGGTGTCTTTACTTTCTACAAGGTCCCTAAATTATGTTAACATTAGGGAGTTGGTACATCAATAAAATAGCAATGTGGATCCCAGTGAGTTATGGGGCTGTCTAGTGTAATTGCATAATTAAATCTCGGAATTACTCTTAGGTATTTTGTATAGTGAAATGAAGGTTGTATTAGGAAGGTTGGGAATATGTATAGTTAGTGGATAAAACAACGGGAGGTTAGGGACATATAATTGCTAGAATTTTGGGGGGACTATGATTGTTATATAACTAAATACAGGGCTGACGTAATCACGATCTGATTTGTTGTGAAATGGAAGCTAAGGTGTCTTTAGATCGCCTCGAACCTACACAATGAAAGTATTATAGCCTGCATGGTCGTTACATAATTGAATACACATTTAGTCAGTACATCAAGGATGTCAAGGAGTAAAGTAATGTGGTTTGTATACTAGAAGACTGCAGTGATTGAGAGACTTATAATATGTGGAATGAATTGGGAGAGAGAGAGCGACCAAATTGGGGATGGAAATAGAACCGGGGATCTCGTTGGGGGTGGGGTTTTCGCTACCAGGATTTTCGTTCCTGGGGTATTTCATCTACCTTGGATGATTCCGGTGCTATTCCTCCCTCTCCACCCCCCTCTCTTCTACTTATTCCTAATATCCTAATCTCTTCTAAAGATGTACTTTATACCCTCTCTGGGCTTAATACTAAGAAGGCGTACGGTCCGGACGGTGTTCCTCCTGTTGTACTTAAAAACTGTGCTTCCGTGCTGACCCCCTGCCTAGGCAAACTCTTTCGTCTCTGTCTCTCCTCTAACGTCTTTCCTTCTTGCTGGAAGTTTGCTCTCATTCAACCTGTCCCAAAGAAGGGTGACCGCTCTCAACCCTCCAACTATCGTCCAATTGCTCTCATCTCTTGTATCTCTAAAGTTTTTTTAAACTATTCTTGCTTCCAAATTTCTTAAGCATTTCTCTTCTCATAATCTGCCCTCAGATCGCCAGTACGGCTTTCTTAAGGGTCGTTCTACTGGTGATCTACTTTCATATCTTACTAACTCTTGGTCATCCAACTTTCGGGACTTCGGTGAGACTTTTTCTGTTGCACTAGACATATCGAAGGCCTTCGATAGGGTCTGGCACAAATCTTTAATTTCCAAACTGCCCTCCTTCGGTTTCTGTCCCTCCATCTGTGCCTTTGTCTCTAATTTCCTTTCCGGCCGTTCCATAGCTGCGGTTGTGGACGGCCATCGCTCAATTCCTCATCCTATCAACTCCGGTGTTCCTCAGGGTTCTGTCCTATCTCCTATTTTCTTTCTAATTTTCATAAATGATCTTCTCAATTGTACATCTAGTCCCATCCATTCATATGCAGACAACTCTACTTTACACCACTCAATTAGTTTTCCAGAATGCCCCAGCCAGCAGTCCCTCAAAAGTAAACGTAATGAAGCCATAAAATGCTTATCTTCTGATCTAGCTACTATTCCAATTGGGGTAGAGAAAACCTTGTTACATTTAATGCTTCCAAAACTCAATTTATCCATCTTACTACCCGTCAGGAACCTCCAGAGGACTATCCCTTATTCTTCAACAATACAAAAATCAACCCTTCATCTTCCCTCAATGTTCTCAGTGTCTCTTTTTCTTCTGCTCTCACTTGGAAAGACCATATTACCAGTCTCGCTAAGGCAGCCTCCCAGAAGCTGGGTGTGCTCAACCGCCTCAAGGGGTTTCTTTACCCCTGCGCAGCTACTTGTTCTGTACAGGGGCACAGTGCGTCCTTGTATTGAGTATTGTTCACATGTGTGGGGAGGATCCTCTCACACCGCACTCCTAGATAAAGTAGAAAGGAAAGCCTTTCGTATCATTAACTCCCGTCCACTCACCAACTCTCTGCAATCTCTCCCTCTTCGCCGCAATGTTGCATCTCACTCACTATTCTATCACTACTACAATAATCAGTGTACCTCGGAGCTTTCCCAGTGTATACCACCTTTAGTGTATACCACCTACATAGGGTACATAGTACCCGTCTTGCAACACAACCCCACCCCTATTCTGTGCAACTCTCCAACCCAAGAGTGAAACGCTATTCTCAGACTTTCTTTTATTCAACTGCTGAGCTCTGGAACTCTCTTCCAGAATCAGTCTTTCCCTCTTCCTATGACTTAAATTACTTCAAACTCCGTGTGTCCAGGCATTTTAGCTCGAACTTCCCTTGATTTCGGCCCTGTCACTCTTTGAAATCTGGGGGAGGCACTCGCTGCAGGCAGTTATGCCTTTTGTCTACCTCATTCACATAGAAAAAAAATAAAGAAAAACAAAAAAATATATATATATACCGGTATATATATATATATATATATATATATATATATATATATATATATATATATATATATTCATACGAAGTATATGCTTATATATGATTTGAAGACGAGTTGTGATACTAAACAATTATACCAATATATTTGCTTATTTGTTCTTACTTTCCTCTACAGACATGGCTAGTAAACCATTACTAACGGCAGTGATGTTGTTGGCAATGGCGGTAGCGGTCTCCTTGGGTACTATCACAACTACAACTACCACAACTACCAACATTCCTTCTGTTAACACCTTAAAGGAAATTCTGATGAAAAAAGAATATACAGGTGAACGAGAGGGAAATGTAATCGGCGAGAAAGGAAGACTGTACACACCACCATCACAACGTACAGTCAACAAAAACGAATCTGGATTTTTTTTTTATACGAATATGAAGATGACAAATGATGGACAAGTATCAGCTGTAAGCCTAATACATATTGCAAATCCAGAAAGCACAGGAGGCAGAGTACCATTATTAAACGCAATGATTGATGAAAAAGCTGAAACACGTCATGGAACAGAAGAAGGATTGAATACAAATGAACAAGGGTTAGAAGTTATTGACCAGAATTCTCCTTACATCAAGCCCGATCTTCTTAAACTCGTCAACATTGAACAGAAAACGGACATGGCTTCAAGAATGATGAGAGACGGGAATGGTAGAAAGAAGAGAGCAGCAACTAGAAAAGGTAAGAATTGTCAATGTTTTTGGGGTCAATATTACAAACATCCTGTTAATTTTAATAATTATATATAATAAAGTAGACATGCCGTTTTCCCCAAAATCAAAACGGCATACCCAACTCTGCGATGGGTTACCATCATCACAAATATTACTGTCATCAATCTTACTATCACCATCATCACTACTACTGACATCATTACTGAGATGACGGGGTCTGGCCATCAAAAGATAAAGCCAGCTACACACCTGCTCCCGTCTTCAGGTAACAACTCACACAACTCCTGCCGTATTGCTATCATACGAAGTCAACCGCTGCAACCCAGGCCCTCCACCACCCAGGACCAACCTCAATGACATCGAGTAAAGAGCAAGCTAGAAAACGCTCCTCCAACTCTCGACAAAGACCTGTCCACCCCAGTGCTAAATTACAGCGAATAACTTTTTATGCAAGTTCCTCACCAACCCCCTCAATACCCCTCCATCGAGGCTTGTAATCATATTACAAATCAAATTAGCCATGCTAGACAACAAGCCAATTTCCCTTGAATACCTTCATCTCTGCCTACCACCATAGAACCTCCAAATTCCCTAATCAGTCCCCCAACAGAAATTCCCTATTCCGTTCCTCAACAGGCCATGCCTGAGGATAAACCTCTTACAAATAAATACCGAATGTCCTCCCCGATCAAGAAGCATCCTTCCCATAATTTTAACGTAACTCATGCTTCCCTATAAATCCAAAACTACTTTTTACCATGCCCCTACTACTTCGAGAGACAAGCCCCTTAACCCCATCACAAAAAGGGTTACTACCTGTTCAAGCCAAAGGAAAGGCAGGCAAAACCAGGGTGTTAAGTTTAGTGTTGTTTATATACTGTATATATATCTCATGTTATGGTGGTGGGTTATTATATTTGTGAAATCGTATATAAAATAGTGGCATACAGTATTGATCCATTTATATGCGAAATAAGTAAATGAGTAAATAAGCGAGTGTGAATGACAATAAAATTGCGTAGCGAATGGCGCCAATGACGTCACGCTAATGACGTCACCAACATATGTGGCGTCGTCTGGCGAGCCACGAGTGGCGGAAAAGAGAGCCGGCGAGTGGGGCTCAGTAGACATGAGCGACCGGTGATGGGCACAACGAGCAGAAGATATTATTCAAGACTCCTGAGACTTCTAGTGGTGATACTATATTTAAGTAAGACCTGGCCAGGCGTAAGTAGAACATATTATTGGATGACTTGATATCTAATGATGACAAGAAGAGGAGTTTAAGCCCATCACGAGAGAGTCGCAACAACATATGGAACATATGGAAGATAGCCAATCCTGGACAAGTGAAGACACATATGTCTGGTGAGTATTACCTGGAGTTATCACAGGGCAATACATTAGGAGTGCAGCTCTTCTCACAAGAAGGACTAGTATCTTCTGGAGTATCCTTGAGTAACAGGCATTAATTTCTACCTTTCTGAATTCACCATTATCGTTCAGCTAAAAAGAACAAACAAGTTCAGAGAAGTGACCTAAGAAGAAAGAGAGAATGATCTGGATCTATCTGGAGTGTGTGAAACCCTTGTCGAGCCCCTGTGATCAAACGGGGGACAACTACCGCAGTGACCACACGTTCGCCAGACTCTCTACCAGGCTTCTATTATCTTTCTAAACCTTTAAGTGTAATTTTGTTTAGTAATGGTAATGATGATTTCAACTAGGGTTAACTTGATATGTCAAGGTTCACGTTAACGTAATTATCGAAGATTATCCATTCTTCACCATTCCTAGTTACCCGTCGCTCGATTTAGAGAGAACACTACACACTTCTATTTGTGGGATAAATATACTTCTTCGGATATAGGCTCCTATATTCTTTATGGAGAGCTATACATACAGTATGTTCGTCCGAGAATAAATACATGCATATCTACATGTCACAACCAGTGAACACTTATTCAGATCTTGTTTTATGTAATATCATCATTTGGGTACGTAAATCATAGATAAGTTGCTCACAGAGTGTTTTCTCAGTCTCTCAATTTGACTATACTATTATTATCACGATATATGAAGTCTAATTAATTTTGTGTATTATTTGAGTTATCTTAACCCCATGTTATTCAAGTCGCATTAACTTATTGTCCGACTAGCAGTCTCAGTCACGCATACATGACTAATTTCCATATTTAACCCATTCATGAATTTATATTCATAATTATTAGTCTTTGAGTTATTTGAGATTAATCTCCTGTTCAAGTTAAATTAACTTATTGTTTATTTGAGAATCAAAATGTGTCTTATTTAACATACCTTCAGTGCCGCGTGTATGCTATCGCAGTAACTCATATTTACTCTAGGCGAAACCATACCTCGCGTTTCCCGTTTTCTATCAAGACACTATTTATTGTATTTGAGACTTAACATCTCTGTAATACCCTGCACCCGCAAAAATCCCGCAACCGCAAAACTAACCGAGTTGACGTCCGGGATAGCTTAAAATAGTCGTTAGTGGCGAAGTCTAAGAAACTCACCACGCGAATCACCACGAGACTATCACCTGGTTCTTTCAAGGAGAACTAATTTAAGGTTGCTATTCTATTGTACGTCCGTGGTAGTACAGTGGGTTAGCGCGCGGGTCTGGTTGACCTACTGAGGTCACTAATCAGGGTTCGAACCCCCCGCCAGGCATCTCAAAACCTGGGTATTTTCGGGAGAGTTAAATTCCCTTCGCAATGAAATGCTATTTGCAAGGGTTCAGCAAGCTCTTCCATTCCTTCCTAAATAATTCTTAAATGTAATACGTCAGGCCCAGGACTCTTGTTTCTCTTCAAATTTGTTATAATTTTCTATATTCATATTGTTGAAATGTTAATAGTTGATAGAATAAACTTTTTCCCATTAAGCACTGGCTAATCCCCTTCAGGCTCTCTTTTGAAAATCTCACTAAAGTAGTTGATTAGAACATCGTCTTTTTCCTCTTCAGTTGTTTCTTCATTGTTTTCCTTTATCTACATACAGGTCTTTGATTGCGGTTTTTGTGGTTAGTTTCACTTGGACGCATTTCCAGAACAGCTTAGGATTAGGCTTCACATATTGAGCAAATCTTCCTTTCTTTATTTCATTTTCAATTCTTGTCTCCCTCCTAACTTGGTTACTTGTCCGTCTGAATTTAGTCTCTATTTCCAATTACTTTCTCTCATTATCACTTCTACCCATAGTCTTCATGTGCCTTACCTGAGATAGGGGAGGAAAACAAAGGAGGAGATGGAAGCACCAGTATAAAAACAACTCCTGTCACCACGCCACCGAGACAAGAGGACACAAGAGCCTCCTCACCCCGGCAGGCTCGGGTCGCCACCATCACCTCGCCACGTCCCCGATACCAGGAAAAGACTTAACGATAAGGCTAGCCTTCAACACCACCAGTAAAACCAAGGAAGGCCAACCACAACACACAGGGGAGAAAACCTTCCATAAATCCAAAACCACCATGCGCCCATCTTGCCTGGAGACTCACCACCGCCGTGGTGCGGATTCTGAGAAGGGCTACCGCCATTGACAAACACCCTCCTCTGCGAAACAACCGCCCTTATAGACCCGAGATGCGCAGCCGGAAGGAACGACGGAATTGGTAAGACATCCCCAGCCAAATCAAGAAGTGGAGCAGTTGGAAAGATAACTTAATTAAAGGTACTGGCTGAGAGATGTATGGAAGACTTGGGATTATCTATACTGAGAAATTGCCTTGAGGGAGTAAGACACTGATGGAACTACTCAACGCATTTCTCGAAGGTATCTTGGATTTGCTCGTATCTTTGTTAGACCACACTGGTGGACACCTAACATTTTTACATTGCCTTGGTACGGGACTTTACTATAATATAGAATATGCCACACGGAGTGAGTGCTCTAGTTCTACTAAACCCACAAACATAGGAAGGCTGGTTGGAAGAGCGTAAGACACTGGTGTAATGGCTTCCTTCTCAGTCAGGACTTGTAGTGGAGGGTGTAAGACACTGGTGTAACAACTCCCTACTTAGTCCTTACGATATGAGAGCATAAGAAACAAGTGTAATGGCTCGTATTCGTAACACTCCCAAGATTCCATCATATAAGGTCCTCTAGAGACTCACATAGAAGTCTAGGTCTGGATTGTAAGCGAGAGCGTAAGACACTGGTGAAACGGCTCCTTACTTTAATCCCATGATACGAGAGCGTAATACACTGGTGTAACGGCTCGTTTTTCCTGTAAGACCCTCACCTCTACAGTCTTCAGAGATCTTCAAGGAAGTCTTCCTCTAACTTCTTTCACTGTCACATGACAGGACGACCCCCACGGACCAGGACATCATAGGGAATACCAGGCAGCAAAGTCTTCACAGATCTTTAGAACCTACCTGTGTCTTCCCCTTGAGATGCCTAGAGGATCCTCGATCGTGCTGCTACTTGAAACCTATCCCTGTCTTATGTAACATTGCACCTCTAACCATATGATTTTGTGTGAATAAGAATAACCTATGTTTGTACTCTGTGTTATATTATCCTCCCCTTTGTGTTTGTGTTCTTGTGTTCTCATCTTCTCCAGTCAAGTAAGAATCTACCTATAAAGTCAATAAAACCCCATTAAAAACCTGTTTATCACATTAACTCTTTCCACAATTTTTGTTGTTTCCTTTTTATCTTTGTCGATAATCTCTTATTCAATCACTTCTTGAAGGTTACTCTTAAATTTAATCCACATAGCTTCTGTGTCCTATAAGTCTAAAAATGTACTCTGGTCAATATTCAACTGTTCATGTAGAGATTCATAATTAGCTTTATCATACATATAGAATTCTATTGCGATTCAACTCCTGCCCCTCAATATTACAGTCAAAGTTTATGAAAGCATTGTCATTTTTCCTCATAGGGTTTGTACATTGCACATTCTAAATAATACTCTCATCATTACTAAACAGAAGGTCCAGTATGCTTCCTTGGCCAACTCCTCTGAATCTTATGATTTCAAAAACATGTTGCAACAGATAACAATCACGAATGTTTTCAATAAAACAATGATCAATATTGTCCACTCCTGAAGATGATATAGTATAGTTGTTCCAGTTAATGGATGGGAAATAAATATATCCCATTATCAATGTTGTGCCAATATTATTAGAGAACTTTACAGAAGTGGTTAATTGGGAGAATAGGACAAAGGCAATGTATGCGAAATATAGTTTATTTGTACGGCCACGAAACATAAATAATCACACAAAATCCCGACCACACTTAATCCTAATCTCCGAATAAATAATAACACGGAACACCAAAAAGCACAATAACATGGAATCACAATGAACATAATTATTAACTCATAAACACTTCAATATACTGTAGAATCACTAGTATCGCATGGTATGGAATCCCTTCGTTACGGAGTCACAGTCACATGGGATTACAGAAACAGTACAGGGAAAGTAAACACACAGTATACAACATTGTCTGTAGTTTTGTGTTTGTTCTAGCCAGTCCCACTAGACCTTTATTTGGTCGGCTAATGGTGGGGGGGGGGGGGGGAATTACGTGGGGCATGGTTAGATAGGCAGGGAGCTTCTCTCTGAGCTTTTTAAGGAACAATAGGGGAACACTGTCACTTCAGGACCACATATGGGAAATACTGCTACTTCAGGAACAAAGGGGGGAGGTGGGGGTTTGGTTAGAAAGACAGGGAGCTCTTCTCTGGGTTTCTTCAGGAACAAAGGGGGATACTGCTACTTCAGGAACAAAGGGGAAATACTGCCACTTCAGGAACAAATGGGGAAGGGTGACTGCTACAGGAACTGGGTACTTCTTTGGCGAGTCCTATTTCCAAGCTTTGAGGGTCGGGGAGAGTTCCCTTTTTCACTCCCGACTTAGTTGTTCAAAATAGTTCTCGTTGGCCGTGCCCTCTGAGAGTAGGACTTTCCAGTCCTTTAACTCTTATGGTGGTGCCAAGACCTGCTGCATACAATGGGTAGCCTGTGGAATTTGGGATGCAACCAAGGGCAATGCTTGTCAGGAGTGCGCTTGGCTGTAATGACCAAGGTTTACATAACCCCCCTCCCCCCCTTCCCCTGTCTGTAGTGTGGTGTCAACCTTGGTATCTACTGGGGGCAAGTATCAGGGTTGTCTGGTTACTTTGTGTGGCCCCTGCCTGAGGGTGTTTGGTCACTCTGTGCAGCCCTCAGGTCGAGCATGTTCTCCTACGGGGAGGTATAACGAATTTGGGGTACACATTACAACTTTAGCAAGGAAGATCCGTTGACCTGCCGAGCGATGGGAGTAGTGTAGTGCCTACCCTGGTGGCATTTGCCTATTGTGCATCCGGGGAAATTACATAGTTGGTAATGGACGTCATCCTCTTATTTCAGAAAAAAGAGAGAGAGAGAGAGAGAGAGAGAGAGTTACAAGGAATTACAAGGAATAGTTAGTATCTCAGAGACCTTGTGGTCCATTCCGAGGAGATACTCGAAGTGGAAGAAGAGAGACTGTTTAGTGCACTACACGCTTTACAGAGTGTGCAAAATACTATCTACTCTCTTCTTGAACTGCTCTACTGAAGAACTGTTTACAACTTCCGAGGGAAGTTTGTTCCAGGTAGAACAGATTTTATATAAGAAAAAGTTTCCACAAATACTAGTGCTGAGCCTTTTCAATTCTAATTTCCAGCCATGGTTGGTGTTGTATTCATATTGAGGCTAAACATTTTGCTATAATCCACATTGTCAAACCCATTAAGTATTTTAAAAACTTCAATGAGCTGACCTCGTAGTCTGTGTGTCTCTAACGGAAAGAGGTCAAGAGCTCTCAACCGGACCTCGTACCTCATTCTTCTAAGCGATGGAAAAAACTTTGTAGCCCTAGCTTGTACTCTTTCCAGTCGCTGTATATATTTCCTGAGTGATGGATACCAGAATTGAACAGCATACTCCAGGAGAGGCTATATCAGAGAATTGTAAAATGTGAGGACTATTTCCTTATTTCTATACTTAAATTGCCTCTTAATATAGCCCAATAATTTCTGAGCTTTCTTCTCGACTTCAATGCACTGCTTGGAAAACTTTAGGTCACTGCTAATCAGAACACTCAAATCCTTTTCCAAGTCAGTCACTTCCAGAGGAATTCCCAATAGTGAATAGCCTGAATTGGGGTTTGTTTGGCAGATATGCATCACCTTGCACTTTTCCAAGCTTAGAGGCATCTGCTATGTCTCCGACCATTCACCAAGTCTGTTGAGGTCCATCCTAAGCTGTTCAACCCCTTTGGGGTCTTTCACATTCATTCCAAGCTTTATGTCATCTGCAAACTTGGAGATCACACTCAACAGACCAATATCGATGTCATTGATATATGTGATAAACAGTAGTGGGCCAAGGACAGATCCCTGTGGAACTCCAGAAGTGACTGGAGTCCACTAAGAAGAAACAATATTGATTACCACTCGTTGTTGTCTACCCGTTAGCCAACTTTCTATCCAATTTGTGACCTCAGTATTGATACCTAGTGCACTCACTTTTGACATTAGCCTGCAATGAGGCACTTTGTCAAAAGCTTTTTGAAAATCTAAGTAGAGGATGTCTATGGCTCTACTTTTGTCATACTCACTCAACATTTCATGGAAAAATTCCAGCAAATTAGTAAGACATGATCGGTGTCGCCTGAATCCATGTTGGGAATCTGTAAATAAATTGTGGATTTCTAGGTAGTCAACACTCTTGTCTACTAGTATCCCTCCTGAGAGTTTTACTACGATAGAAGTCAAGCTAATTGGCCGATAATTCTTGGGAAAATTGTGATCCCCTTTCTTTAAGCTTGGGGTCACATTGGCCAGTTTCCAGTCTTCAGGAACCTCTCCATTTTCTAGTGAATTTTTAAAGATGTCTGCCAAGAAAGGTGCGATTTCATCTCTCACTTCTCGTACAACTCGGAGAAGAAAGCTATCTATGCCGAATGACTTGAACCTATTTAACTTATCTATTCTTTTTGCTACCTCCTAGATCTAATTCTGGTAAGAACTTCACCCTCATGCACTAGTCATGGACTTGGCATGTCACTGGTATTTTCCCCTGTGAATACTGAGGCAAAATAGTAGTTTAGGGATTTAGCTATATCAGTGTTAGAAGTTTGAAGTTGGTCTGTTGGATCCTTTAGAGGTCCAATGTTACTTTTGAATGTCTTCCTGCTGTTCACATAGCTGAAGAACTCTTTAGGACTCTCTTTGCAGAGGGCTGAAACCTAACCTAAGGTCACCTAAGGTTGTGTTCGGCATTCATCTAATGGCACCGAGGAGCGCGCAGCCCCTCGTTCTGGGTGGTGATTTGTTCTTCATTCTGCTTTGCTTCCTTTATAAGAGATTTCACTCTTCTACACATATTTTTGAAGGAGTCTAAATCTCTTTGGTCTTGACTTTTGGCCTTTCTGTATGCAACTTTTCTCTTTCTAATTGCTGAAGCTATCTCACTTGTGAACCATTTTGGTTGGGTTGAGCCAGATATGGTAAGTTTAGTAGGAACGAATGCAGCTTGTCGATCCTTAAACTGCTGTATGAATGAGCACCAAATCGCATTAACATTCTCACCTTCAAGTCTGATCTGGGATAAGCTTCCCCGAAGGCCTTAAAAATTTGCACAACGGAAATCTAGTTTTGCACTCTGAGGATTGGTGGGTCTGCTGCTAAAAGTGTGAAGAGAGAACCTAACTAGATTGTGGTTGCTACCTCCAAGTGATTCCCTAACAGATAAGCTTGTCACACTTTCATCTTCAGTGGTGAACACAAGATCTAGTTTATTGTTCCCTCTAGTTGGCTCGTTCACCCACTGGGTCAAAAGGTTATCGTTAGGAAAGTCCACAAGACGCCTACCTTCAGCATCGGCAGTTCTTTCTCCCCAGTTTATTAGGCAATTGAAGTCACCTAAGATCACACTGGGTTTACCCCCGATAACAGCACTCAGTCTTGTGTACAGAAGTTCATCCTTTTCAACATTTTGATGTGGAGGCCTGTACACCAGAACGATCCTATAGATAGAGTTACCTAGATTGAGGTCTACTCCAAGCAGTTCATGTTCTGACCTGATCTTGTAGTCAATTGGGTTTAGAAAATCTCTGATGCAAAAAAGAATTCCGCCCCCTTCCTGCATGGTTCGGTCTTTGTGGAACATTCTATATCCAGGTATTTCAAATTCCCCAACATAAACTCTGGTATCACTGTGAATCCAGGATTCAGTGATAGCCACTACATCGAAGCATTCTGTGGACAACAATGCTCGAAGTTCGGAGAATTTATTCCTAATTGACCTAGCATTAAATAATACTACCTTAAGGGGATTAAGGCTTTTTCTTAGAACCCCCTAGCATACCCCGTTTTTCGAAGAGAAAGGGGTCTCTGTTGGTAGTGCATTTTCTTGCACACTATTTTTCTATCAGAGATGTTGCAATTCCCTATGTTTGGTGAATCATCACCTGAGGTAGAAGAACCACTATCTAGTGGTTCAGAAATTGGCTGCTGAGGTGTAGAGTCTAGAGGGAGTTGCGAGGCATCTCTCAATCTATTGGGGAACTCTGTCATTTATTGAGAGGTATTCTTGCTTTCAGAGGGACGAACTCATTCTTTTATGGGACCTCTTTTTGGAAGTTTGAGATCAACTGCTGGTGAGGGTTTGCTTTTTTCCTGCTGGGGGATGCTTTCTACGTTTGTGCTTGGCCTCAGCAAGCTGTAAAGATGTTGATTTAGGAAATCACCAAGTTTGATTTTACCGCTAGTGCTTAAGTGCACACCGTCACAGAGATAGAGGTTGCGCTTCCCATAGAACTCATCAAATGGGTCCACAGATCTCACCCCTTTCTGGGCACACAGGTCAGCTAACCCACCATTTAAGCCTATTGCTTTGCTAGTAGCACAATCCCCTCCATACATCCTGGGCAAAATACCAAGTATCATGCCTCTGTCTGTCTGGAGTCGGAGCTCATCAGCCAGAGTCATGACCTCTCTTATTATTGACTCTGTAGCACCGATTTTATTTCTTTTGAGAAACAGGTCATTGCCACTGACCTGGGCTATTATTGCCGTCCCCTTAGTCTTGGACCAGAATTTTGTCTTTGTGATCTGGGAAGTCCTTGCACCTGCGAGGCTCTTCACCTTTCTCACATCTCGAAACTTAACAAAGTGAGACTCTTGGCCTTTGACCTGAGAATCCCCAATCAAAATTGTTTTCATTTCTTTGTCACTAGCGAGACCAAACCTGCTTGACATGTTAAGTTTGGTCCCTTTGTTGTTTGAATGATGCATAGTAAGCTTAACATTTCGCTGCCCACTCTGCACTTGATGATCCTTTTTTCCCCTGTTCTTTGAGGACTTAGGGAAGTCTTACTGACTTTTGGCATGGTCTAGAAGACTAAATCTATTTGATGTGTTAACCTCATATTCCTGTCTGGTCTGTTTTTTTCTTTTTGTATGCAGCCTCTCTCCAAGCATAGCGAGGGTCACTAGCACTAGCTTTAGCAGGAATCGTAGCCTCTTCTGTAGTTGCTGCTTCAATTGTTGCCTCCTTGAATGGCACTTCATTCTTATTTTGCTGAATTGCACCTGCCTAACTTGTGCTGGTGTTTGAAAGAATGGCTGCCACTCTCTCAATAGCTTCAGTTCTAAGGCTATCTATTACTTTTTTCAAATATTCTATTTCTTTTCTTCCTTCAGAAACTTCGTTCTTTAGAATTGTATTTTCTGTGTCTCTTTGTTTTAATTGTTCCTTAATCCCAGCTACCTCCTTCATAAGTTTGCCTTCTATCTCACAAAAGAGACTCATGGTGGATGCTCGCATATGCACCTTCTTTGAAGTCCATACACCACTTTAGCTTCTTGCACTTAGTGCAAGTTGCTTTGAGCTTTGTAGTACTAGTAACTGACATGGTTTTAAGTTTGTTCTAACAGTTCAAATACTTTGTAAAGTCTTCTAACTTCAAGGAAAACTAATGACCAATACAATGTTATAAAAAGGGGTGGATGGTGAATTATTCCCGCGTCATCCGCATCCGCCTATTCGTCAATGGTGTTCGTTCTGTTCTAGATTCTGACTTTGTTATGTCTGTCACACTAAACCAAAGGTCTTCTCTAGGTCAGAAAGTCCCAACGTGCCGCAGCTCCCAACTGAGCAGCACTCGTGTCCTAAAGACACTGATTTTCCGAAAGGAGTGATAGCGATAGCCTGAATCCTTACTAAGTACTTCTAACCACCTTTGAATGGCCAGACTCTAGAATCAAGTCTATCTATTCTATCTATCTATATGCTCAGGCCCAATCCCCATTTTGGGGGTAGCCGACTCAAGACAGAGCAAGAACAGGGAAAACACAAAAACAACATAAAACAAAAAATAAACACAGATAAAAAACACAAACTCACACACATCCAGGTCACCCAGGAGAAGACCCAGAGACCAGGGTTACCAAGGTCGCTCCAGCACTCCCCCGGCCCCTCACCACCCGGAGAGGTTCCGATCTCGGCAGGCAGACATGCAGCGGAGCCAAAGCCACAAGCCCTCCCACCACACTTCCAGGCACACCCTTCATATTAATCGTCCCCCCGGGCCAGGCGCCTGATGGACTATTATCTAGTCGAACTTGCGCCCGACCCCTTACTCCAAATGACCACGTGTTCACTCAACTATTCACAAGCATTCTCCATTCACTCCTGTCCACCACCACTTCCCCTGCCTGATCTATAGTCATTCCTCTATCATCCAAAGCCTTTCTTACACAGTCTCTCCATCTCAATGGGGGTCTTCCTGCCCTTCTATCTCCCCTTGTACCTGACTCACATATTCTCTTTGTAAGCCTTTCATCTCCCATTCGTTCAACATGACCATACCAGCTCAGCACCCTTCTGTCCACTCTGGCTGACAAATGTTCCTGCTGCCCCATTCTCCTACGTATCTCTTCATTCCTCAATCTGTCTCTACGAGTAACTCCACACATACTCCTCAAGCAGCTCATCTCCATCACATCCAGCCCTCTTTTCTCCTTTTTCTTCAGAGCCCATGTCTCAGCCCCATACATCACTGTTGGCACAACAATTCCTTGATACAGTGCACTTTTTACTTTCACTCCGAGATTTCTCGTCTTCCACATACTTCCCATTGCTCCGAAAACCTTCCTTCCTTCACACACTCTCTGTTTTACCTCCACTTCCATACCTCCACTCCTGCTTATCGTTCCTCCTAGATATTTAAAACACTCTACTTGTTCCAATATTTCCCCATCCAGCCTCACATCTAGATTCACCCTATGCTCTCCCCTATTACACACCATTACTTTACTTTTATTGACGTTCACCTTCAGTTTCCTCCTTCCACAAACCACACCAAACTCTTTGACTACCCGCTGCAGTTTCTCATCAGAATCCGCCACCAATGCTGTGTCATCAGCGAACAGCAACTGATTCAACTCCCAATCTCTACCATTCTTTCCTACTAAACCCAATCCTCTTCCCATAGTTCTCCTTTTCACCTCCCTCACCACACCATCCATAAACATATTAAACAGCCATGGTGACATTACACAACCCTGTCGCAAACCTACCTTTACCTCAAACCATTCACTCAACTCACCATTTCCTACTCTCACACATGCTCTGCTCCCTTCATAAAAACTCTTAACTGCTTCTAACAAATTTCCTCCTATTTCATAAATCCTTAACACCTTCCACATTGCTTCACAGTCCACACGATCATACGCTTTTTCCAAGTCCATAAAAGCCCAAAATATCTCCTTATGCTTCTCTAAATACTTCTTGCATAACTGTCTTACTGCAAACATCTGATCCACGCACCCTCTTCCCCTCCTAAAACCGCACTGTTCTTCTCCTATTGCAACTTCCGTACACTTTATTATCCTCTCTATCAACACCCTGCCATACAGCTTTCCAACCACTGACAATAAACTAATACCTCTATAACTTGAACACTCCTGCCGATCTCCCTTCCCCTTGTACAACGGCACAATACATGCACTCTTCCAGTCTATTGGTACCATTGACACAACAAAGCACACATTGAAAAGTCTCACCAACCAATCTATTATCACATCTCCACCCTTCTTTATACACTCCACAGCAATACCATCCAAACCTTCTGCTTTTCCCGCTCTCATTTGTTTCACTGCTTCTGTCACCTCATTTTCCTCAATCCTTTCATTCATTCCCTGCCACCTGGGTGGTCTGGGTAACCTATCTCCATCCACCTCTGCTTCAATCACTGCTTCTCTTCCATCTCTTGTATTTAACAAAGATTCAAAATACTCGGCATATCTTTTCCTCACTTTAACTGGTTCCACTAGTAATTCTCCATTTTCATCTTTCACTGACTCTTCCCTCTTTTGTCCTTCTTTCCTTACTTTATTTACCTCCTTCCAGAACATCTTCTTTCGTTCTTCAAAATTCTCACTCAGCTTTTGGCCCCACCTTTCGTTTGCATCTTTTTTCGCTTCTCTAATTTTCCGTTTTGCCTCTCTCCTTTTCTCCTTGTACCTCTCCCATACCTCAACACTACCATCCTGTAAAACCCTCTCAAAACACTGTCTCTTCTCCTCAACTGCCTTTCTCACCGTATCATTCCACCACTCGCTTCCCTTCCTGATACCTCTGCCTCCTACTTTCCTTTTGCCGCATACTACCTCTGCACTTGCTTTCACTTCTTCCTTAAACTGTTGCCATTCAACCTCTACTTCGCTCTCTTCCATCTCTCTCACTTCCATCCACTTTTCATTTAGTCTTTCCTTGTACTCCCTCTCTTTTTCACTCTTCTCTAACTCACTAACTTTTATTACCTCTCTTACTTCACGCTTGTCTCTTATTCTCCTGTAACTCTTAACTCTTAGCTTTCCCTCCACCAGGTAATGATCTGACATACCCTCCGCCTCACCTCTCATCACATTCACATCCAGCAGTCTACACAATCTTTCCCTTGTCACCAGCACATAATATAATTATGCTTTCATTAATTTAATTGGAGGTGTTTGGTGTTGTGGTGATATTAATACAAAATAGATTACAGACTCGCTATCGATATACTTCCATTACCCTCTAACTATGAGAGGTGTTTTCTAAGCTTCATATGTTCATGTGTAAGTATCCAGAATTCTATGTAATGGTCTCCTATGGCTGAAAATGTCACATGTCTGCAAATATATATTTTTGTTTATGCCATTGTCTAGATATTATGTTGTGCTGGATGTCTCCCCTTCATCATTGTATCTGTGCTCATGTTTCCTGTTCATATATTTTTCATTTTGGCTCTGCTCCACTCTTGAATTTCCCTCTCAGCATCATATCTCCTCTTCTGTCTTTGTGTTCTCTGCATTGCATTGTTATCTCTCCCCTTCGTTTCCTTCAAGCAGCCTTGTCTCTTCTCCGCATCATGGTTTTCACGTTGTCAGTGTTAGCTTTTTATTCAAATGTGTTCCTATATATTTCATGTGACTGGTTTTCACAGCTTATCCACTCATTTTCCTGTCTTACTAAATTCTTCAATTAATTTGTTCATAAGTATTATTGTGTAATAGTTGTTATCTTCTCTTGATCATAGATTTATCTAAATATGTAATTAGTTTTCTTTGTACTTGGTTTTGTTGATGTTGCCTTTAATATAGGCCTATATATTTTTAGTTTAATTGTTTTCAGCTTAGGCTGGTTCGTGTTTGTGTACGTTAGCTTTCATACATCTACATAATTATTCTTTACTACAATATCTGTATACGTCGCAAACCAAATGATATATATTTCCTACTGGTCAGTGTTCACAGTTTGATATACTGTATATCAATAAATGCTCAATAATTCATAACCACGACTGTACGAGAAAAAAAAATAAGTAATACATACATGAATATATAAATACATGAATATATAAATACATGTAAATACAACACTGCAGCTCTTCTTGTTGAGAGTTGAGGGAGGAGCGGGAGACACAGATGAGGGCCAGGGAGTTTAGTGATTTGAACAAGATCGGAATCAACATTACCGAGCGGAGCAGGAATATTTAATTCTATGAAATGAACCAGTTCATAATATACAATATGATCAGTATAATGCAGCACCAATATGAATCAATGTCGTGTAACTAAAGTTTATTATATGTACAGTACACGGAAAGTTGTGTTGCCATAATTATACAGTATACAAACGTCCCCATCTTGGTGCAAAATAAACATCAATATCGTGGTGTGGGCGAGGGCGGTGCAGGTGCCGGGGACAACAGAAGACGAAAAAGTGAGAGAAATGTGACACTTGGCCCGACAATGACACGAAGAAGTCCACACAATATTGTCAGAAGGAACGGGGCGCATTTAATCGTATCTCTCTCTCAGTTGATGCAGCTGCCACTAATTATAACATCGCAGTTATGATATATAATAATCCGACAACAAAGTAGTGTGTGTGTGTGTGTGGGGGGGGGGGTGATTAATGGGAAACAAGAACAGACACAGGTTATGGCGAAAAGTAAAGACCTAAATGGCACAGGTACAGTACCTTGGAATACCTACATACACTCGACTAAAAAAACAGTCTTTACGCTGGTGAGCTTCAAATAATCTAGTGTGAACGGAATGAATCGGGTGAAACATACGTCTGTGAGGTATTATCATAAGATTTCGACCCACTTCCAGAATGTTTAGAGCGTTAGTGTAAAGATTGTTTTTTGGTCGAGTGTACGGTACCTTAGAACACCTACCTACTTACCAGACAACTGAACGACGACAACAATTGTGGACTTGTGACAGACAGGGAAGGGTGAAACATAGTGTTGTAGTCGACACCATCTGGAATGCAACAGAAAATGTCAACGAATGTCTAAGCTAAACTTCTACTGTATTCAATTAACAACATGATACGTATTAGAAGAACTTTTATATATTTGGATTATCATATGCCCAATAATATTGGTTAATTGACTGCCATGTTACATTAGATGAGGTAATAAGTTTTAAGCTACTGCGGTCACTCTGATGGAAATAATTATTTCCAAAACGTTATTAATATTAACATGAGCTAGTTACGTATCTGTTTATACTTGTTACCATGTATGTATAATACTTATTATATTTTATAATCTTAATGCTAGTCAAAAGAAATATTTCCCACATGTTTATCATGAAATTGGTATCAACACAAAATAAAGCATAAGAACAATGAAAGGAAGTCAATATAACAAATGCAAAGTAACGGACTTGTGGACAACAGGGACTAGTGTTAATCATGCAATAATGTTGACAAGTCGACACAAGGAAGGGGAGGGGAGCTGTGATGTGAAGGTTAGGGGAGAGAGAGAGGGAGGGTTATATAGAGAGAATATATACTGTATATATATATATATATATATATATATATATATATATACACAGTATATATAATGTTATACAGTGAATGAAGAGACACACGTAATGATGAATACAGATTTTACTAGATTCATAGAAAGCTGGATACGTCGATACACACATACTGTATATTTATGTGTATAGAAAACTAGGCAAACCAGTTGAACATAATACATACACAAATACACACAAAAGTCTGGTTTAGAATTACACATGCAGTATTTAATCTAATAATTTGTTTACATAAGAGTTTTAAATATGCGAGTTTTAATCATAGACTTAACTTTATAAGATAAGCCTCTTATCTTAGATATACAGATATATATGTTATATAATATATATATATTAGAACTTCCCGTTCCGGACGAAGATAAGTTCAAACATGAGAAAGGGTTTAGACTCTTACGACCCACAGTGTATAACCCATTCTTCGGAATTATAAAATCCTGTGGCATATTATTATTCTGGGCGCAATTCATTGATTGACTTATTTCGTCCGCGAATTTCAAGTCATACTAATACTTCAAACAAAATGAAAATGAAACGGAGTAACCAATAATGCGTTACTCATATATGACTATATATGATCGTGCTGAGGTAGCATGTTAACGTCTGTGATGTATTTGTAATTATAATCAGTTTCTTATAACATAATGTACTTTTCCAAATAGTCGACCTCTCGCCTTAAGCTGTCTAGCAATAAGCTAAACTCAACTATTACAATTATTCACTAGACTTCGGAGAAGACGTAGGCATTATCTAATATACTTCTGACAAAAACATAATTCACTATTCTTACTTAACTCTAGAAACGAACCGAGCATTAATTTATTGTCAGTAATCTCCAAGTTATATATATTTACTATATATATATATATATATATATATATATATATATATATATATATATATATGTTTTATCAGTAATCTGTTTTTCTGGAAAACTGAAAATATTATAGGAGGGACAAATGTTGATCAGATAAATGTCACCTGTGTGATCATTTGATTTTCCCCGACAATTTCTTCGGCAAATTTCCAAGAACTGCTTCTTGTGATTGTTCTCGTAATATCGTATTACCGATAGAAGACTCCGGCGAAACTCCATTATTATCTTATTAGCCTTGTATTTCTGCGAACATGGAAAGTGGACATTCAGAGAAATATTCCCTAGCCTACCGACATTGATAATACAAATAGTGATTGGAAGGCTTCGTTCTTTTATCACATTTGTCCAATGTAATTCCGCCCGATGTTCTGGGAATTTAAGGGAGCCCACCTCGCTTTTGTTTTCTCTCTCTCTCCCTCTCTCGTTGTCTTGTATCCATTCGGCCCCATTCAGCCCACTGTTTTAAGACGTTTACCCCCCATCCAGGTGTCAATATTTTCCTGGCGAGCGTTAGCGAGCCAGTATATATATATATATATATATATATATATATATATTTGTTTACAGCAAGCTAAATTTGAAAATTTGTCGATAGAAAAATTCCTCCGACGAAGTCGGATTTCTCCATACAATAATGGAACGCTATCGCTCGCCAGGAAGAAATCGACACCTGGATGGGGATAAACATCTTAAAACAGTTGGCTGAATGGAGCCGAATGGATACAAGCCAGAGAAAGAGAGAAAAGGAAAGAAAGATAAAAAAGCAAGTGACCCCCTTAAGGGGAGGTTTTAGTGTGTTTCCTAGACTTCCATCAAGCTTGAAATTACACCCCCATGACCCCCTTTCAAGATAAATTTGAAATTTTTCGGTAGAAAAATGTCCCGGCCAAAGGCCGGTTGCTCTTAAATTACAGGCTCGCTATCGCTCACCAGGAAAAAATCGACACCTTCATGGCACGAAAGGTCTTAAAATTGACAGTATTGGGGCAAAATGTCTTAAAATGTCCAAACTACTAGGGCGAACGTCTTAAAATCTCAAAAGCAATGGGGCTAAACATGAGGGAGAAAGCGGTCCAGAAAAAAATCTCTCAAGTGGAAATCTCCCCTTAATATTCGTGGACTTCACCAATGTCGGTTCATGGAAGTATATCTCTGGAAACGAATTGATGAATATATGTTTCTGTACAGTCGCGCTAATAAGTGATGTCTCGGCACCAAGTATGTTTTGATCCATAATTGGTATCGGCAATATCTAAGCTTCATTTCTTCATATCGAGTGAAATATACAAACATGTTCCTACACTTACCCATCCTATTCAACATCTGACAGACATTAATACAGCACAGAGCGAGCCAAACGTAATGACAGCTGGGACATGACTTATTAGCGCGACCGTGCATCAACTATAAAACTTTAATATACTATTTATTGAAAAGATAGTTGATCAAAAACTCAACCCAGATAGTTTTAATTGCATATAGACAAACATAGGAGGTCCACGAATTCTTATAAGTGGGCTAGAAACTATGGCATCCGAGTGTACACTGTACAGCCTTGTACATACATACATACATATCAGTTGGCTTTAGACAAATGTATTTGTAAATAATCGAGTTTCTTGGTATGTAAGGGACTAAACACGCTTGGCTTTGAGAGTTAATTTGTGTATAGCTTGAAGCCACCGAAACATGTTGTAATTAAGGGGAGATCTCCACTTGAGGGATTTTTTTCTTGACCCCTTTCTCCCTCATGTTTAGCCCCATTGCTTTTGATATTATAAAACGTTTGCCCCATTAGTTTAGCGATTTTAAGAACTTTCACCCCATGTTAAGACCTTTCGTGCAATTCAGGTGTCGATTTTATCCTGGCGAGCGATAGCGAGCCTGTAATTTAAGAGGAACCGACCTTCGGCCGGGACATTTTACTACCGAAAAATGTACAAATGTATCTTGAAAGGGACTCAAGGGGGTGTAATTTTAAGTTTGATGGAGGTCTAGGGAACAAACTAAATACATCCCCTTAAAACAATTATGAAGCTTTACATGCGAAGTTTTACCCAGTACTGTAATTGGTTTGTGTAAGTCATGATTGCAATGATTGAACATAACTTTTATTTATTGTTTAGAATATTAACTTACCTGAAATAGAGGCATGCTGTATACATAAGGGATGAAAGGGTACAGTCGGCCAAATAAGAGATGTTCCAACACCAACTATATTTTACTCCCTAATCGGTGTCAGCATTATCTAAACATTAATTCATCGTTTCGAGTGAGAAATGCACACACCCTATTACATATCTGACAGACATTAATACAGTACACAGCGAGCAAAAGGTAAAGGGGAGGTGTGGTGGAGTGGTCATGCCACTGGATTGGTAATCCAATGGACCCGGGTTCAAATCCCGATATGTCAATGGGAAGATATTATTGGGATTGAATTTGTGCTGTACCTAGTATCAGTGCATTACCACAAAGCCCACCGAAATGCCAAAAAAATACCCTCATTGTTCCCTGATTAAATAACACTGTATGAATATTCCCATATTCAAAATATGTTACAGGGGGACAATGCCTAGTGAGTTCACTGCTCAATAGGTGGCGTTCTGAGAGTGAGGGTCTGAGTCTGGAGGGTGAGACGGTGAAGCACTTGAGCGAAGCAACCAGCAGCTTCAGAGATGGAGCTGCTTCGTGCCATGATGGATGCTTCACATGTCTCACTCCCCAGACTGGAACAAGACCTCACGGGCTTCACCGTGTTGAGCGGTCGAATGTACAGGCTCTCAGCCTATGCCCGAGAGGGAGTAGTTGGAATATAGAAAAAAAAAAAAAAAAAAAAAAAAAAAAAAAAAATGACAGTGGAGACGCAACATATATTATGGCCAACCGTACATTGAACATCCATATACAACCTTGGCCGTATTGTAGTAGGGGTGGCGTGAATATAACGTTTAGGATGACATTGGAGGCTTTATTTATGATCGTAAAACTTTGAACAAACCAGGTGATTCTCTGCAATAATCACATTTGCTTTTTGTATAAATCTGTTTACTGAAGAAAATGAACACATACACAATTACACATCCATCCACATACACTACACATCCATCCACATACACTACACATCCATCCACATACACTACACATCCATCCACATACACTACACATCCATCCACATACACTACACATCCATCCACATACACTACACATCCATCCACATACACTACACATCCATCCACATACACATACACATCCATCCACATACACTACACATCCATCCACATACACATACACATCCATCCACATACACTACACATCCATCCACATACACATACACATCCATCCACATACACTACACATCCATCCACATACACTACACATCCATCCACATACACTACACATCCATCCACATACACATACACATCCATCCACATACACATACACATCCATCCACATACACATACACATCCATCCACATACACTACACATCCATCCACATACACATACACATCCATCCACATACACTACACATCCATCCACATACACTACACATCCATCCACATACACTACACATCCATCCACATACACTACACATCCATCCACATACACATACACATCCATCCACATACACTACACATCCATCCACATACACTACACATCCATCCACATACACTACACATCCATCCACATTCACATACACATCCATCCACATACACTACACATCCATCCACATACACTACACATCCATCCACATACACTACACATCCATCCACATACACTACACATCCATCCACATACACTACACATCCATCCACATACACTACACATCCATCCACATACACATACACATCCATCCACATACACTACACATCCATCCACATACACTACACATCCATCCACATACACTACACATCCATCCACATACACTACACATCCATCCACATACACTACACATCCATCCACATACACTACACATCCATCCACATACACATACACATCCATCCACATACACTACACATCCATCCACATACACTACACATCCATCCACATACACTACACATCCATCCACATACACTACACATCCATCCACATACACTACACATCCATCCACATACACTACACATCCATCCACATACACTACACATCCATCCACATACACTACACATCCATCCACATACACTACACATCCATCCACATACACTACACATCCATCCACATACACTACACATCCATCCACATACACTACACATCCATCCACATACACTACACATCCATCCACATACACATACACATCCATCCACATACACTACACATCCATCCACATACACTACACATCCATCCACATACACATACACATCCATCCACATACACTACACATCCATCCACATACACATCCATCCACATACACTACACATCCATCCACATACACTACACATCCATCCACATACACTACACATCCATCCACATACACTACACATCCATCCACATACACATACACATCCATCCACATACACTACACATCCATCCACATACACATACACATCCATCCACATACACTACACATCCATCCACATACACTACACATCCATCCACATACACTACACATCCATCCACATACACTACACATCCATCCACATACACTACACATCCATCCACATACACTACACATCCATCCACATACACTACACATCCATCCACATACACATACACATCCATCCACATACACTACACATCCATCCACATACACTACACATCCATCCACATACACTACACATCCATCCACATACACTACACATCCATCCACATACTCAGGCCCAATCCCTACTTTTCCTATTTTTGGTTTCCGTTTTCTTTTATTTTATTTGTTTATATTTTGGGGGTGGCTGACTCAAGACAGAGCCAGAATAGGGACAACAAAACAGAAAACAATGAACACACAAACAAAATACAAATTAACACACATACACATAAGCATGCATAAATATGTTGCGGACTTGCAGTATATGCATTCTACTTTTGTTTTTAGCTGCATGCTCGACAGTTCCACAACTTCCTCACCACCACTCAAAGTTCCCAACACTCTCTCCACAACAACCCAACTCCTGCCTGGCCTTGTTCCACACACTTTCGTTGCTGTCAGAAGTTAACCGAGCTGTTGCTGCTGCTAAACATTTGACACCTATAACTTTGAACACTATATTTCGTTTCACCAAGGGACCGGGGAAGGATATAAGTTGGTATAACTTGCTATTGTCCCGTCCCCAGCAACTGTGATGCGAGTGACATAATACCTGTTTATTGCCAGATACTAGCTGTAAAATAAATGTAAGGTTTGGGTCATTGAACCTAGAAATAGTGACCCTCACCAGAGCTTTTTTTTTTTTTTGTCTTCTCCTTTTCTCTCTTTCTCTGGTTTGTATTACTTCAGCCCCATTCAGCCAACTGTTTTAAGACGTTTATCCCCATCCAGGTGTCGATTTATTCCTGGCGAACGATAGCGATCCAGCATTGTAATGAGAAATCCGGCTTCGTCGGAGACATTTTTCTATCGAAAAATTTACAAATTTAGCTGCTGACGAAAACATTATTATAAATATGCTGCCTCGCTCCACTCACGAGGAAAAAATCGACAAGTGGATGGGGATAAACGTCTTAAATCAGTTGGCTGAATGGGGCCGAATGAATACAACCCAGAGAGAGAGAGGGAGAGAGAGAAAAAACAATGAGGTGGAGCCCCTTAAAATAGCCACGTTGCAAACCCTGTATCAAATAACTCTATTCTTACACTGTCCTTGAATTGTGTTAACGTGTTCAAACCTGCAACAACACATATGTTTAATTGCAATTACTCCCTCATAGCTTAATAATCTTTGGTGATAAATCTTAAAAAGTAACTGATTTGATTAACACCTCTCGCGGCCTGTATACATAATTATTTCTACCTTAAAATAAATATAATATGTGCAGTTCAACAATAGGAGGTAGGATTGGCACAGTATGAGTTTGTTTCTCTCCTTGCTGAGTGTTCATTCGTGATATGCTATAGTCTGTTCGCTGTAAGTAGGCGAGAAATCATGACCTCTAACCTCTGTAACTCAAAAACGACTAGAGTAATCGAGCTAATATTTCTATCAGTTGGGAAGAGTCAGTCAAGGAATAGATGTGGACATTTTCAGCCAAATTGCTCTAGCCCTTATTGAGTTACAGAGGATAAAGGACATAGGAAGTGTCTATTATGCATCTATTCTATATCTATGAAGGAGACAAAAGGCACACATATATATATATATATGCCTTTTGTCTCCTTCATACATACAGATCAGACGCAAAAGACACTTCCTGTTTACATTATTTTTTGCAATTGTTAATGAAAAGATATCATTACAATACATGACAATATTATGTGTTTAGATATTTCAGTATGTGTTTTCAGTGCAGTCACATTACTTCTTTTCCTTTTGCGAATGTTATCCTTTCAGTGTTTTCCTGCAATGGTCGGGTGAATGTAGAGGGGACGAGGTTTTATCATTTACGAATATGAGTTTTAAATGACTTTTTCCCCTCGCTTTGGATTTTTGTTTTCGCTCGCTCATAAATATTCTCTCTCTCTCTCTCTCTCTCTCTCTCTCTCTCTCTCTCTCTCTCTCTCTCTCTCTCTCTCTCTCTCTTAAATCAGTAGGCTGAATGGGGGAGGAGTTCTGTTTTTTTATAAAGGAAAGTCTTAATCCCGTCTTAATGTCAAAACCTCAAATTGCGAATATAGACATATCTTACGTACTATTAAATAATAAACGAGGAACTAAAATAACACTAGCTTTATTATACAGACCCCCATCTCAATCAGTGCAAACTGACAGTGAAATTTATGAACAAATTGCAGAAATAACTAACATACAAGATACCGTAGTTCTTGGCGATTTCAACTTACCCGTGACTAAATGGGGCGATATTCTTACTTCACACTCTGGACACGACCTCTATGCTAACTTGCAAGAGAGTTCACTTTTTCAATTTGTACAATCTCCGACCCGTGGTAATAATGTGCTTGACCTTGTACTCGCAACAAAAGAAGAATTAATAGAGAATTTGAATGTTGGTGATGAATTCAGTAACAGCGACCATCGTACGATAACTTTCACTTTAAAGTTTACTAGTAACAAATCAAATAGCAGCATTGAGAAAGTCCCTAATTTCAAGAAAGCAAATTTTCATAAACTTAAATCAAAACTTAAAGAAACTGACTGGAGCTTTCTGACTAACAATAACGACATAAATACATCTTGGGAGTGTTTCACAACCACTTACCTTAAGGCAGTGCAAGACTGCATACCATCGAAAATACGGCGTCCAGGCCAAAATGATAAGCCCAAATGGTGGAATAAAGATATTTCAGACTGTCTGCTTGCTAAAAAATGTGCTAATGATAGATTAAAATCCTCACAAAATGACGAAGAACGGGTGAAATTTGTAGAGCTACGACGCAAAGCCAAAAAGTTAATTAAGCAAAGTAAAAAGACCCTGGAGTTACATGTTGCGAATCAAAGTAAAACAAACCCGAAAGAATTCTATAGTTATATCAGAAAGAAAAAAGTAGTTACTTCAACTGTTGGACCGTTAGTCGATGAAAAAGGAGAATACACCAAAGACGAAGTACAAATGAGTAATGCCCTCAATACCTTCTTTGCATCAGTTTTTACAACCGAAGACCTCAGTGATATCCCTACACCATCGCCGATTCAGATTGATAATTCAGATGTTCTAAGCAATATCACCGTTACAGAGAGAGAAGTATTGAATTGTTTAGATAAACTCAAGGTAAATAAAACGCCTGGACCTGATACAATCTCACCTAGAGTTCTAAAGGAAGCTAAGGATGAGCTCTCCAAACCACTGACATTGCTATTCAATGAATCCTTGCAGTCTGGGACTATGCCTGATCAGTGGAAGCTAGCCAACGTAACACCGATATTCAAAAAAGGCAGCAAATCCCTACCCAGTAACTATCGTCCAATTAGCTTAACCTCAATTGTATGTAAAATGCTAGAAACGGTCATAAGAGACAGACTCGTAAATCACTTAGAGGCAAATAACTTACTTAAAGATACTCAACACGGCTTTCGTAAAAAACGTTCCTGTTTAACAAACCTCTTAGACTTCTTCCACGATATCTTCAACCTCTACGATGAGACTAAAGCTGTAGATATTATATACCTTGATTTTCAAAAGGCCTTTGACAAAGTTCCCCACAAACGATTACTGCTAAAACTAAAAGCGCATGGAATACAAGACGGTGTGTTGAAATGGATAGAAAATTGGCTCAGCGACAGAAAGCAAAGAGTAGTCATAAACGGTAAGGCATCTAAATGGACCAATGTAAGTAGTGGGGTACCCCAGGGATCGGTACTAGGACCAATTCTCTTTCTAATTTACATCAACGACATAGATGAGGGTCTCACCTGTACAGTCTCGAAATTTGCTGACGATACAAAAATTGCAAATAGCGTACTCTCAAAAGAACAAGTTGACGATATGCAACACAATCTAGATAAATTGTCATGTTGGGCCCAAATTTGGCAAATGAGTTTCAATGCGGATAAATGTAAAGTACTACATATCGGATACCTAAATGAGAAAGCAAACTATTCGATGAATGGCACTCAGCTTAAGAATGTAAACAAAGAAACCGATCTGGGAGTAACAATATCGAGTAACCTAAAACCGAGTCAACAATGTTCAGAAGTTGTTAAGAAGGCAAACAAAATAATTGGCTTTATAGGCAGGTCATTTGAGCATAAATCCAAAGATGTTATCCTAACCCTTTACAATTCCTTAGTCCGCCCTCTTCTGGAATACTGCGTTCAATCCTGGTGCCCTTATTACCAAAAAGATATAAACAAGCTAGAACGAGTTCAACGTAGAGTTACCAAAATGATACCTAGCCTAAAGAACAAACCATACGAAGAGCGTCTTAGAGAATTAAATCTATTTCCTTTAACCCAGCGCAGATTAAGAGGCGACTTAATTCAAGTGTTCAAAATCATCAAAGGCATCGACAATATGAACTGTAGTAAGTACTTCACTATCGACCAATCTAATTACACGCGGGGAAACGGTTGCAAAATTATTGGTAAATCTTTTAACTCACACGAATCTAAGAATTTCTTCTTCAATCGAGTTGTCAACTTGTGGAATGGGCTTCCCCGAGACGTTATAGACTGCAGCACCGTTGATTCATTTAAATTCCGCCTAGACAAATATCTCGCATCAAACCCGCGACTGACTGCGTTTGTAAATGAATAACTGTATCCTCCCCTCAGTTACTAACCCATATGTCCCCTACTAACTTCCTAGTCCTGCCACGTTAGTGGCAGGGCAGTAGTTCCCTTTCCAATGTTCCCTTACCCTCTCTAAACCACTGTTTGGACACTTGATCCTCAGTGTTTTGGAGGACAAGCAGCCTAGAAGGGTCACTAGATCTGTTGTTGCTTGATTTCCTTTGTACTCCTTTGTACTCCTTTGTACAAAAGACAACTTCCGTGTCGTGAGGAACAACGTTTGCCCCAAGACCAGGAAACACATACCGATTACCGAGTGTCAAAACCGTTTCCAGATACTCGCAGACTCAGATGACGAAGAGGAAATAGAAGAAGTCCGGCTCGTGGGAGACTCGATGATACGTGGTCAGCTCACAGAGTTTTGCGCCAGGGCACCTAAGACCAGGAAGCGTTTTTGTATCCCTGGTGGTGGTGTGGATGACGTAGTTGCAGCAGTTGACGAAGTATCAAAGCTGGCCCCTGCTAATACAATGTACGTCATCCACGTTGGATCCAACGATGTGCAGCGAACCCGGTCGGAAGATTTGCTTTTAAAGTACCAGCAGCTGATCAAGTCGTTTAAGGAGAAGTCATCAAGGATCATCGTCTCAGGAATCGTCCCCCGGCTCGGTGTAGAGAGCCGATTTTACAACATAGCCACCAGCACAAATCGTTGTCTAGCAAACCTCTGCAGGAAGGAGAACGTGGGATTCGTCGACACCTGGGACAATTTCTACTACGATGACTATTTGTTTTCGGACGATGGAGTTCATCTGAACCAGGTGGGAGCAGCACGTTTTGGGCGTCTTCTCAACGATGCGGTGAAGGATTTTCGGAGAAGAAATCGACTCAGCACAGGACAACCAGGAAGCAGGACCGAAGACAGCGAGGACGGCAACCTACAAAGGAATTAAATACTAATCCGTCAAGAACCGCGAATTTGGATAAATCTCCACCAACACGACCCAAATTCAAAACCGTCAGGGATAACGACCGAGGACCGAGGACAGCCATGAATGTAAATGTAGATCCGACCAGAACCAAAAATTCGATGAAAGAACGTTCTGCGAGTTCTAAAACCGCAACTTTAAAGGTTTTCTATGCAAACGCTCGTAGCATACGCAATAAATTTTCAGATTTAGAGGAACTAGTGTTTACAGAAAATTATGATGTGATTGGCATAACAGAATCTTGGCTCAATACAGAAGATAGAGACTTTTTAGCAGAGTATTCACTTCCCGGTTATGTAATGTTTGAGAACAGCCGAATAAATAAAAATGGAGGTGGCGTTTTATTTTATATCAAAGAAAGTCTTAACCCGACCCTCGTGTCAAAACCTCAAATTGTGAACGTCGACACATCTTTTGTGCTAATAAAGAATAATAAAGGTACAAAAATAATACTTGCGTTAATATACAGACCTCCAGCTCAATCAGTGCAAACTGACCGAGAAATTTACGAACAAATTGCAGATGTAAGTAACTCACAAGATACCGTAATTTTTGGCGACTTTAATTTACCTGTGACCAAGTGGGGCGATACTCTTACTTCACACTCCGGACATGACTTGTATACGAACTTGCAAGAGAGTTCGCTTTATCAATTTGTTCGAACGCCGACCCGTGGTAATAACGTTCTTGACATTGTACTTGCAACAAAAGAAGAATTGATAGAGAATTTGAATGTTGGTGATGAATTCAGTAACAGCGACCATCGTACGATAATTTTCACTTTAAAGTTTACTAGTAACGAACCAAATAGTAGCATCGAAAAAGTCCCTAATTTCAAGAAAGCAAACTTCCATAAACTTAGAGCTATGTTTAAAGAAACTGACTGGAGCTTTTTAATTAACAATAACGACATAAATACATCTTGGAAGTTATTCGAAACCACTTACCTAAAAGCAGTGCAAGACTGCATACCATCGAAAATACGGCGTCCAGGCCATAATAATAAGCCCAAATGGTGGAATAAAGATATTTCAAACTGCCTGCTTGCTAAAAAATTTGCTAATGATAGATTAAAATCCTCACAAAATGACGAAGAACGGGTGAAATTTGTAGAGCTACGACGCAAAGCCAAAAAGTTAATTAAGCAAAGTAAAAAGACCTTAGAGTTACATATTGCGAATCAAAGTAAAACAAACCCGAAAGAATTCTATAGTTATATCAGAAAGAAAAAAGTAGTTACTTCAACTGTTGGACCGTTAGTCGATGAAAAAGGAGAATACACCAAAGACGAAGTACAAATGAGTAATGCCCTCAATACCTTCTTTGCATCAGTTTTTACAACCGAAGACCTCAGTGATATCCCTACACCATCGCCGATTCAGATTGATAATTCAGATCTTCTAAGCAATATCACCGTTACAGAGAGAGAAGTATTGAATTGTTTAGATAAACTCAAAGTAAATAAAACGCCAGGACCTGATACAATCTCGCCTAGAGTTCTAAAGGAAGCTAAGAATGAGCTCTCCAAACCACTGACATTACTATTCAATAAATCCTTGCAGTCTGGAACTATGCCTGATCAGTGGAAGCTAGCCAACGTAACACCGATATTCAAAAAAGGCAGCAAATCCCTACCCAGTAACTATCGTCCAATTAGCTTAACCTCAGTTGTATGTAAAATGCTAGAAACGGTCATACGAGACAGACTCGTAAATCACTTAGAGGAAAATAACATACTTAAAGATACTCAACACGGCTTTCGTAAAAAACGTTCCTGTTTAACAAACCTCTTAGACTTCTTCCACGATATCCTCAACCTCTACGATGAGAGTAAAGCTGTAGATATTATATACCTTGATTTTCAAAAGGCCTTTGACAAAGTTCCCCACAAACGTTTACTGCTAAAACTAAAAGCGCATGGAATACAAGACGGTGTGTTGAAATGGATAGAAAATTGGCTCAACAACAGAAAGCAAAGAGTAGTCATAAACGGTAAGGCATCTAAATGGACCAATGTAAGTAGCGGGGTACCCCAGGGATCGGTACTAGGACCAATTCTCTTTCTAATTTACATCAACGACATAGATGAGGGTCTCACCTGCACAATCTCAAAATTTGCTGACGATACAAAAATTGCAAATAGCGTACTCTCAAAAGAACAAGTTGACGATATGCAACACAATCTAGATAAATTGTCATGTTGGGCCCAAATTTGGCAAATGAGTTTCAATGCGGATAAATGTAAAGTACTACATGTCGGATACCTAAATGAGAAAGCAAACTATTCGATGAATGGCACTCAGCTTAAGAATGTAAACAGAGAAACTGATCTGGGAGTAACAATATCGAGTAACCTAAAACCGAGTCAACAATGTTCAGAAGTTGTTAAGAAGGCAAACAAAATAATTGGCTTTATAGGCAGGTCATTTGAGCATAAATCCAAAGAAGTTATCCTAACCCTTTACAATTCCTTAGTCCGCCCTCTTCTGGAATACTGCGTTCAATCCTGGTGCCCTTATTACCAAAAAGATATAAACAAGCTAGAACGAGTTCAACGTAGAGTTACCAAAATGATACCTAGCCTAAAGAACAAACCATACGAAGAGCGTCTTAGAGAATTAAATCTATTTCCTTTAACCCAGCGCAGATTAAGAGGCGACTTAATTCAAGTGTTCAAAATCATCAAAGGCATCGACAATATGAACTGTAGTAAGTACTTCACTATCGACCAATCTAATTACACACGGGGAAACGGTTGCAAAATTATTGGTAAATCTTTTAACTCGCACGAATCTAAGAATTTCTTCTTCAATCGAGTTGTCAACTTGTGGAATGGGCTTCCCCGAAACGTTATAGACTGCAGCACCGTTGATTCATTTAAATTCCGCCTAGACAAATATCTCGCATCAAACCCGCGACTGACTGCGTTTGTAAATGAATAACTTTATCCTCCCCTCAGTTACTAACCCATATGTCCCCTACTAACTTCCTAGTCCTGCCACGTTAGTGGCAGGGCAGTAGTTCCCTTTCCAATGTTCCCTTACCCACTCTAAACCACTGTTTGGACACTTGATCCTCAGTGTTTTGGAGGACAAGTAGCCTAGAAGGGTCACTAGATCTGTTGTTGCTTGATTTCCTTTGTACTCCTTTGTACTCCTTTGTACTCTTGTGCTGTGGTTGTAGGATATCTTGGTAGTGTGGTGGTCGGTGTTTGTGGTGGATGGGGACCGTGATTAATTAAATGATGTGGTGGTTGGGAGCTCTGGAGATATGCTGGTTAGAAGCTGATCATTTGTGGAAGAATGGTAGTGTGGAGCAACGAGAATTAGGCTGCCAGATTCCAATACAAAATATTGATTTAATTTCGTTATTGACTCTGCCGGGCTCAGCTAGTTCACACCTGGAAAATTAGCAGGATTTAGTGTTTGAGTTTAGCACCCTACTTTGTTTGGTACTGGTTTGTAATTTGACGTGGTCGTAGTTTGGATCTATTCTGTGCATTTGATATTACTGGACGTAGCACAGTATACCTTGTTTTCTTGTCAGCTTTTGGAATATATATCTACATACATACACACATACACATATATATATATATACATACATACACACATACACATTTACGAATTTAGTTTTATAACGTAACAGTTGATATAAAACAAAAAGGTTCATGCAAGGATAACAGGCATAACGGAGAAGCTTCTTGAAGACCTGAACATTAGACCAGTGAGTCATATCAATAGAACTCCATCCCAGACTATCTACATTAAGGGGAGGTTTCTAGTTTGTTTTCTACTCCTCCAGCAATCTTAAAATTTCACCCCTTTGACCCCCTTTCAAGATCAATTTGTACATTTTTCGGTAGAAAAATGTCCAGGCCGAAGGCCGGTTACTCTTAAATTACAGGCTCGCTATCGCTCGCCAGGATAAAATCGACACCTAAATGGCACGAAAAGTCTTAAAATTGACAGAATGGGGCGGAAATTCTTAAAATCACCAAACTAATGGGGCAAACGTCTTAAAATCTCAAAAGCAATGGGGCTAGACATAAGGGAGAAAGGGGTCAAGAAAAAAGTCCCTCAAGTGGAAATCTGCCCTTAAGATACTAATACACCAGTAGCATAAGCTAATATGATTCATAATGTATAGTAGAATTATTAAAACTGGATTCCATTGCACTGTGTAAATGTGTCTACTGTTCATTATGTATATCTCCCCCCTACACACACACACACACACACACACACGCACACACACGTAGCCTAGTAGGTAGAGCTCTCGTCTCACACACGAGGGGCCGGGGTTCAATCCCCGGCCGGGTGGAGACAAATTGGGCTTGTCTCCTTTCATGTGTTAGCCTCAGTTCACCTAGCTGTAAATAGGTACCTGGAATAAGTGGACGACGTTGTGACGTCCCATCTGGGGTTGGCAAAAATGGTACAAGGCGAGATGGGTATCATATGGATCACCTAAGCTGATGGCTACCTAAGCCTTCGGGCGAGACGGTACCGTCTATAGTGAGAATGGTACCATACAGATCCACCCTAAGCCTTCGTTTCCGATGTCGCCAATTGGCTAAAATACAGACTACACACACATCCACAGCCATTCCAACAATACATAAAACACTTAACATGCATTTCACACAATACATTCCCAGTTAAGGAGGCGCGATAATAATGAGCTTAGCTCGCATTGCGTGGATTCCCCTTGACGAACAAGTAACCGAGTAACGTCTCCACTGTGTATGTATCTAGCCTGGTGAAGATTCTCATTATGTTGGCCCCTAAGATGTTCGCCTCTTTGTTGTCTGGAACAGTAGGTAGAGCTTCAGGTAGGAGCTTGGGTTATTTACTGTCTTCATTATTGGCTGGGTTATCTTTCTTATATAATTGTAGTGTATCTAATGTAATGTATATACTGCATTGTTGTTTGTGTTTTTCTTTTACATCCATTAGTATTATTTCATATTTGTTGTGTTGTATGAATCGTGTATTGCTCAAAGATATAAGGGTAAGCTTTGAGTTCTTATTTTTGAATATCATCAAAATCCATGGATTTCTGTGAATTCTTGAAGATAATTAAATAATTTACTGGAAAAAAAATATATATATATATGAAACTATTAGCTTATATTGTCTTCAGGAAGTCAGACAAATCCACGGGCATTGAGGATATTAAGGAATTAGCCTATTACCATTAGCACCAATTGCCAATCATCTGTATGTTTTTGACAACTCTACTCAGAAACTAGTAAAACTCGTATTAATTTGTTTGTTTCTTATTTAACCAAATGAGCAAGGTATATATTTATTTTACACTAATTACCCTTGACAAAAGAGCATTAATGTATCAGTTAAAATAATTTGATATAGAAGAAAAATGCTAACTTGATTGCCGTGTCTCTTTTTACCCCGTCTGTCTTTTATATAATTAGTATCAGTGTACTGTGTGTGTGTGTGTGTGTGTGTGTGAGGCATAATTTGCATATCATGACAAAAATGCTTAATTGCTATTCCGCTTATATTTTCACACACACTGACAAAAATCGTTACAATGGCACCGATTTATGTTTATTTTGCATCACTGGTCTTTCGCACAAGGGCACAACAATATGCATTATTCGGTCTGCAAAATTCGTGTGAGGCGAGGTATCTAAAAGAGAGAGAGAGAGAGAGAGGGGAGGGGGGGGGGTTAATGGCTTGAAAACAGGTATAATACTAAACCACGAAAAGGGAACGGTGGGAAAAAACAGGATAACAAGTAAATAACAAAGGTGAACAATCCAACCTGTTCAATAGAAAATAAAGATGATTGTTAAAAAGACAGTGCAATGTGTGAGTATGAAACAAAAATTGTGAAGAGACGTACAGAGAATGAGAGAGGATACCGCGACATGGAAGCATAAAGAGGGTGAAATGTGCTGTGTACAACAGAAGGGGGGAGGGCTTTTCTCCTCCTGCTGTCTCTAGATCTATCTATCTGTCGATCTAATCTATCTTATCTATTTAGCTTTACTATAAAAGTATATGTAAAGTTATGCACGGGATGCAACATTTCTCCGTGTATATAAAGGGGGAAATTTATTATTGATAATTGAGTTATTGATATTTCTAGTTGTTCCGCTTTGTATTTTAAATAACTGTTTCAGCACCACCTCTCCACATCCACTCACAAAGGCGAGCAATGCTCAAGCTGAGAACGCTCATAACTTTTATATATGATGACTAGTTGCTCGTCAGGAACAAAATTACGAACTCGTCAAAGAAGGCCAAGCTTTTATGGAAGTATTTTAAAACAAAATACAATTGATTTGGTGGATGCATCACTCTGTGCTCTCTCTCTCTCTCTCTCTCTCTCTCTCTCTCTCTCTCTCTCTCTCTCTCTCTCTCTCTCTCTCTCTCACTTCCTCAACCTATCAACTCCGGTGTTCCTCAGGGTTCTATCACGTCTCCAATTATCTTTATTAATGATTTCCTCAATTGTACCTCTAGTCCTATCCACTCATATGCTGATGACTGTACCTTGCACTATTCAACTAACTTTTCACATCAACCCAGCATGCAATCTCTCCAAACTCACGTAAAAGAGCCAT